>MNCI01011596.1:17192-28369 GCA_015680685.1 Gnetum montanum
ACCAAGTCTTACACACCATTGCAAGGCATTGCTACTATAGTTTTCTAGATGGGTACAGTGGGTACAACCAAATACAAATGGCCCCAGTAGACCAAGCCAAGATTACGTTCACTAGTCCTTGGGTAACATTTGCATACAAACAGATGTCGTTTGGCTTGTAAAATGCCCCTGCAACATTTTAATTATTATTTCTAAGCATATTCTAGCAGCAAATAGAAAATGGTGTGGAGGTCTTCATGGACGACTTCTCCACCTATGGAGCAAACTTTGATCAAGTCTTGGACTAGTTACAGCAAGTATTAAAATTGTGTAGAAACTAATTTAAGGCTCAACTAGCAGAAAAGCCATTTAATGATCCAAGAAAGTGTCATACTAGGGCATAAGATCTCACAAATAGGGATAGAGGTAGACCTCAAAAAGATCAAAGTTATCCAAGGAATTACCCATCAACCAAAAACTGTAAAAGATATCTGATCATTCCTTGGACACACTAGCTACTACAAAATGTTTATTGAGAACTTTTCAAAGGTTGCAAAACCATTGGTTGAATGAACAAAAAAGGATGTACCTTTCAAATGGACCAGGGAATGCGAACTAGCCTTCCAAACTTTAAAAAAGAAGCTCATAGAAACACCCATTCTACCAGCTCCTAACTGGTCCAGGCCATTCCACATACTGACTGATGTGTCCAACTATGCTTTAGGAGCTGTACTTACATAGTTAGATGACCAAAAATGTCCTTATTACATCCACTATGCAAGTAGGAGTATTTCTAATGCATAACTCAACTACACTACAACAAAGAAAGAATTAATGGCTGTAGTGTTTGCACTAGAAAAATTTAGGCACTATGTCTTGGGCTATAAGGTATTCATACACATGGATCATAGTGCAATAAGGTTCCTAATGAATAAGCCAATGGTAAGCCCTTGCATCATACGATGGCTTGTAATCTTACAAGAGTTTGATCTTACGATGATCGATTGTAAAGGCACTGAGAACGTAGTTGCTGATCATTTATCTTGATTGTGATGGGACAACAAAGAGGATGAGTATCCAATTTCTGATTATTTCCCAAATGAACTCCTCTTTGTAGGTGTAGTGAATAATTAATTAACCACAAAGAAAAATTGGTATAGTAGCATTCTCACCTATCTCCTTACACAACAAACACCAAAAGGGTTTGACACTAAAAAGAAACAACAATTTCTTCACCAAGCCAAGTATTTTATGGAAATAAATGGACAACTTTACAAAGTATGTCCTGATGGCTTGGTTCGATGGTGTGTTCTCGATGTAGATCAACTACGAGTTCTCCAAGATGCTCATGAGGGTCCTTGTGGGGGTCATTACACTAGGAGACAAACAACCATTAAGATCTTGCTTGCAAGATATTATTGACCTACATTTTTTCAGGATGCCCATCATTTCGTCCAATCTTGTGAGTGTTATCAATGTGATGGGAGGATGACTACTAGAATGGAGGGTCTGCAACAATGGATTCAACCTTTAGAGCCCTTTGACATTTGGGGAATTGATTTTAAGGGGAAAATTACACAAATGTCCAGTGGAAAAACTTATATTATTGTTGCCATCGATTACCTTACAAAATGGGTAGAAGCAGCTACTATTAAGGATTGTACATCATCTACAGCTGCACAACTTGTTCAACAACAAATCGTAAACATGTTTGATGTGCCTCGTGCACTTATTTCAGACAATGGTACACACTTCACAGGTGTGACTTTTCGCAAATTAATGTAATGCTTAGGGGTTAAGCACAAACTGACTATACCATATCATACCCAAGAGAATGGTCAAGCTGAAGTCACCAATAGGGAGATTTCAAAGATATTAACAAGAACCATTAACAAGTTTAGACAAGACTGGAGCACTAAACTAAACAATGCTCTTTGGTCATACTGCTCCACATATAAACTCCCTATAGGCTACTCTCCCTATGAGTTAGTATACAATAAATTACCAATGCTTCCCATTCAAACTAAACTCTACACACTCTCCATGGAATGTGACCTCAACCTTGACCTCAATCTAGCACAAAAACAACGGTTGATGATCCTTAACCTGCTAGATGAGAACCGATTGGCCGCCCTATCATCTAACGAATTACACAATGCCTTCAATAAACAATTTCATAACCTAAGAATTAGGAAAGTTAAATATCAACCAGGAGATAAGGTTCTCTACTCATGTGCCACAACATACCAAATTTCAAAAATTATGGGAAGGACCTTATGTCATTCATGCAACTTTTCCTTTAGCAGCCATGATGATATACAAACCTGAGAGCCTAGATAAGAAACTATTGGTCAATGTCCAACAAACCAAACCTTTCCATGAGCTTAAATTAGCCAGTACTCATACTACCTCTGTTGGTGGACAACCTTGCTCGCTATTTCAGATCTCCTCTTTCCAACTCATTCATGGGGGAGATGGCCACCTATGTCAACTATTCTAGGCCCTTAGCCCTTTTGTATTTTTTGTTTTACACATTCCTTCAATCTTTCTTATTTTTGTTTTACACCATTGTTCACATTTTTAATATTTCTTTGTTTGGTTGATTTATTTTCATTCTTCATATAATAAGTGCTCCTGATGGTGGATTGAATTATATACTATTATTGCTAATGTTTGGTTTTTATCTCTGAATTATGATGCTGGTATTATGATATGGTTCTTTTGATAAAATAGGTAATGAGTCCATGTTTTCCATTCATCCATTCAACTCTATGCTCTCCCTTGGCTTGGAACTGTATAGTCCCTTTTTTCAAATCAACTTCTTAATAAATTGGTGGCTTGGTATTTTTCAAACTAAAGGAAGGACTCAATGGTTGAAAAGAGTGTGACTTCAAGGGGATTCAATGCATTTGTGCTATCCATTCTCTTGGGTTCTTGGATGCTTTTTCTTGAGCTTTCTACCATTCTACCATCGATCAAATATCAGGAAGCTGAGTGAATAAAAAATAAGTCTTTGCATAGTGTGGTTATCATGCAACAAAAAAAATAGTGGGAATTCAAAGCATACCCCATAGACATAATAAAGCAATATGGGCTATAAGCACTGCTTATGGCACTAGAAAGACATGTTACCCATGCCTGAAAGTTCCCTCTAACTAAGGCTCTTTCTCACTTCTTACTTCTCCATCTCGCTCTCCTTGGGATGATGGTGACTATTTGTGGAGGAATTCTTGTTGCTTCAAGAGGATGGATTGGCCAAGTGTATTAATGCGAGGTCACTGAGTGTGGTTGCTTTAAGTCCAAATTTGGAATGAGTTCTACTCAATCACATTAACCATGGCATACATAAGGGACTTTACACAACTTTGCTCTTGGGATTCCATTCCATTTCTATTCTTCATCTTTCTTCCCATTTTCCACCTCATTGCCAGTTTTATGATTAGTCCATATCTTGGTTGATGCATTGGTTTTCCTTGGTAAATTCTTGTGGGTAATTTTTTAACTCTTGCTTCCAAATGACATTCCTAGAGCCTACAGACTCTTTGTTTTGTGGGTTTGTCAAGGCATAAAGGGCATGAGCCTGCTTTGGGCAAGATCCACTAGCATTCCTTTTTGGTGCAATTGTTAAGTTCTCCTCCTTAAACATTCTCTGCAATTAACCATTTCTTGTTTCATCCCCATCTTTGACATCCACTTTATTGGTGTTGTCCCTGTTATTTTTCCCATCTGTCTTGTTCCTTATATTTATTCATCTTATTGCTACTGAAGGTTTGCTCTTAGTCATGGGGACACTGGCACAAATTTTTCAATTTCTCCATTCTACTACTTGCCTAACCCCTACACCTTAGGTAGTTATCAGTAATAAACCTCTAACCCAGTTTCTGCCATAACCACAACCTAGCCAATGCGCTTTATATCAAGGCAAGGAATCAATTGCAATGTGGCTTACTTATCCTTGCTCATTCATGACTGTGTTGTGTGTGCAGATGGCGATTACACGAACTATGAACTAGAATAGGAGGAAGCACTCAAGATGGACTGGAGCTGGAATATTTACATCGAGAACAAGTTTGATCATGTGGCTATGGATAAATAATGGAAGATGTAATCACGACATCAGTAGTAACACGCCTCATTTTCTTTACTCTCTCTTCAAGCTGTCGAATGAGGGTCTGGATGTCATCTATGTATAGTGTTCACCACAAAGGGCATGAACACCAATGTTGTAATATATTTATCGATCCATTCACCGAGCACTTTGAGTCTGTTATTCCCTGTCGCTGTCAGTTCTCATTCAGTCAATAATCCCATACCTTTCCAATATTTTGTAAGGAACTCAAGGATGAGTTTTCATTCAGTCATGGGGGTATGATCAGCCACGATATCACACCTGCAATATCACGTACACGATATCATGGCCTTCCATGCGATATCACGTACACAATATCACGGCCTGACTCATTGCCTATAAATAAGAGGCGGGTGCACTTGGTTTGCAATAGTTAGTCTTATTCCCTTACCCAAACTCTTGACTTTTCTCCCTCTTAGAGTTAGAATTATTTCTATGTGCCCGTAGCAGGAGTCATAAAGTGAACGGATATTTATTCAAGCATTGTGTACCTAAGCATTGTGTATAAAAATCATAAAGTTCATCTTTATGATCTTTATTCTGAACTTTGTGATAAACCTTGCAGCATTCAGAATAGATTAACTAATGTTAATTACTATTACTTAATGCTTTCTTAGTTAAATAATGTTCTCTCTCTTACCCTACAACTCTCCTAAGTAAGCACACACAGTACAATCACTTTGAACATGCATGTAACACTTGGTAACCTAGTAACGATTAGTGTTTGGTAATCCCAGTAGTGTTGCACTGGTTCAGGATGTGTACGGTAAGTGAGAATGGATACTGGTGTTAGGATCAATTAGAGCCTAGTTAATAAGTAGTCAAATTAAATTAGTTACTTAGTTATCTTTATCCTCCTTTATTAGTAACAAGACTTAAAAACACATAAAAAGTATAAAAATTATATGCCTTAAGTTTACTTAACCATACAATCGTGACATACAAGTAAGCTTGGGAAGACAACGATTGATCAACCCATTCTTGTTCCACAAAAGCACATAAACACTTAGTCCTTGTAATTTAACCGAATCATGTGTGGATGCTCATATTCGTATGGTTGAGCATAGGGATACCTCATCACTCATTACAATCCATGAGTTAAGTCCCATGACAATTGAACAAGTGAGGCAAAAAAGCTTACTAAATGATTTTTTAATCCTTTTAGAAGAGAGGGAATATATTAAGGAATATGATGAAATACATTTTGATTTTTTTGTTGTGACAACAATTGCTACTAATACTAATGATGTATAGGTTGAACTTCCAAAAGGTGTGCTAGGCTTGAAGAAGAAATTTCCCAAGGTGTTTGATGAGCCGCGATATCGAGGTCATGATATCGCAGCTACGATATCGAGTCCATGATATCAAATCCTATCAAGTGATATCTAACATCCAATATCGGGACTTGTCTTGTTGCCTATAAATCAGAGGTAAGCGCACTTGGTTTAGCAATTAGTTGTTAGTCCCTTACCCAAACTCTTGCAGTTTCTCCCTCTCAGAGTTAGAATTATTTCTGAGTGCCCACAGTAGGAGTCATAAAGTGAATGGATCTTTATTCGAGCATTATGTACCTGAGCACACCTTGTGTTTAGAAATAAAGACAAACTTTGTGATAAACCTTGCAGCATTCAAAATAGCTTATCTCTCACCCTTAATGCTATTTACAGTTCTTCAATGCTTTCATTAGTTAATTAATGTTTCTTTTATTGATTTGTTAATTTTCACAAGTAAGCACACTTACTATGACCACTTTGAGCATGCATAGAACACTTGTTAACCCAATAATGATTAGCGTTTGGTAATCCCAATAGTGTTGCACTAGTTTAAGATGTGTATGGAAAGTGGGAACGAATGCTGGTATTAGGACTAGTTAGGACCTAGGTGATTAGTTAATTTAAATTAGTTATTTAATCAATTCACTTATTCCCTCTTAACACCAGGACATAAAACATAAAAAGCATAAAAATCATATACCTCAAGTTTACTTAACCATACAATCATGCCATATGAGTAAGCTTGGGAAAACAACGATCGCCTAACCCATCCTTATTCTGTGAAGGTGAATAAGCACTTAGTCCTTGGAGTTCAATCGGATCATGCATAACGCTCGTATTTATATGTTTCAGCATAGGGGTACCTCGCCCCTCATCATTGGCGCCATTGCCAGGGACTTTGTTGTTTATGCACTAATTAGAACTTAGGAATCTTCCCATCATTGGAACAAACCCTTAGGGTTGGTTATCTTAAAATTATTAGAAAAGAGAAGAGAAAAGTGTTGCACATTAAATAATTAATCATGTCTTCTCCTTCTTATGAGAGTGTTTCACCACCTAGGTCTAACATAATGAATAATCATAGGTGTAGTACACATGATGACCTACCAATGCCCCAACAGTTTTATGTGCTATATGTTCATCCTAATGAGTATATACCAAACTTTGCCTTGCCTTATCCTCCACTAGGATGAACAACTACGTTGGTGTGATTTAGAAGGTAACATAGTGTTACCTCCTAATCATTCAGTCCCAAGCATGCTTCTTCGTGCTCTCACACAAATTGGTATGTAGCACTTACAAGCAGAGTACATTATGCATGAACACAACTCAAGAGAGTATTGACCCATAGGTGCACAATGTTAAAGGGACTTACAACAAGAGAGACATCATAAATCTATGAAGGGGAAGTGGTCTCAAGACATCATGTATGTCCTAAGTGAAAATGAGGGTGGTGAACCTGCATCAGGAGGTCTTCCATAGAATGATGTTCCTCCCGTTGACTTCAGTCAAGGGGTTGTGTATCAGAATATTCACTCAACTATCCATAACATGGATTCTGGTATCGATGAACACAAAGGGTCCGAAAAAGGAACATGAACACATGACAAAGATGGACATTCTAATCATAATCACGATTGAGGCCATGACCATCAAAGAGAAGATAGCAGGTACCATCATGGTGATGGTCCTCCTTCCTCTTCACCTTCATCATTTCCTTCCCCCTCTCCTTCAAGATCAAAACATAGTCACAAAGGGAAAGACCTTGAGGATAATGGTAGGTGAAACAAGAATAATAGACAAAACAGTCGAGAAATAGGATGATAGCATTCTAGAGAAACATACCATGAAATAAGGGAGAGTAGGGAACAGCATAAGCATCATAGACACCATAGACAACATGATCATTATGAACCCCTACTTGCCACCCGAAGTATGCTAGATATAACTAAGGTTGTTAGAATCCCAACAAGGCACCAAAAAGACAACAGAATCAAAAGATTGAACATGAACAATATCCCACGATTTGAAGGAGGATACAATGTTGATCCTCAAAATCATTTGCAAGCATTTCATGATGCATGTGCCTTGCAAAACATAGAAAACAAGTGGCAAAAACTCAAGTCTTTTCCATGGACACTGATCAAGGAAGCGGAAAGCTAGTACCAGTCCTTAGAACTAGAATCCATTTGCCGATGGAATACCATGTTAGAAATATTCAATGATAAGTATCAAACATACTCTTGAGTGTCCAACCTACAAAAGTAAATCTAAGGATGGAAACAAGAAGGACACGAACCCTTAGATGCTACCATGGGCCAATATTATGCATTATTACATCATTGCCCTGGCCATGGTTACTTGCAGAGGGAACAACTACACCATCTCATAGATGGACTTAGGCACAAAACACGAAGAACCCTTGGGACTTATGCCTAAGGAAGACTATCCAATCTTAGAGCCCATCAAGTACAAAGCTTTTTGGAACAAGTTACCAAGGAGAAAGGAGAGTTAAGCAAAAGAGAGAGTGCAGAGGAATACAACAGATATCCTTAGCTCCGAAAGAAGGGAGTAAGATTTTGTGAGGATGAAGAAGAGTCACCACTTGAAGAGATGGTGAATAGGAAAACTTTGCCCATTCAAAAACTTGCATTAGAAGTATCGATAAAGGTGGACCAAATATGGGACTCCCTAGATAATAAACTTCAAACCGTTCTCAAAATAGTAGAGGAGTCTAGGAAACCATGTAGTGATCAAGAAATGAGAAAAAAGAAAGAAACTAAATATGCACATAACAAAGGTAAGGGCAAAGCTACCATCGTTGAGGAGGTTGTGGATTTGAATACAAACAATGATGGTGAATGTGAGATATGTCAATATGACCATCCTAAGGGATTTTTCCTAGTAATCTCACATCTACATGAGTCTGGGGTGTACACACTAAACCCACGATTAAACAGATGACAAACACCTTGAAGGTTACCTTATCCTCAAGGTAGCCCAAGACAGTTCCACCAACCCTTGATGTATTATCCAAGTGAAACTCCACCACAACCAAATGAACGGTATCAATAGTGGCAACACCCACAATCATGGCGAATGTCACCACCACATCAACAGTACCCTTATTGTTAACCTGATCCATATGGATACTACGTGCAGTAGCCAATCTCTCCACGTGACTCTACTAGTCACGTTACTCCTCAGTCTCACTACCAAACCCATGAGTACTATAGAACTCCTTCTCCTAGAGGAGAGGTTCCACAAACATACTATCCTTCTCATCCGACTGCACCTCTTCCACCCTTAGCTCCATTACCACATACTTCAGCTATGCTGGGTGAGCTCCTTGCCCATCCACAACAACATAATGCTATAAGGGTTGTCAACCCTCAACCTACTGTTAGTTCAAACAACCACATAAAGAAGAGACCTTTCTTTAGAACCAATAGTCGAACTAAGTCCTTGCAACCACAAGCAACAAATTCTCCAAACCACCATTCGAATCTTCAGAGCTTCCTTCGAACCAAAGACCACACTTAACACACATGGTCATGTTGACTCATGCAATTACCGATTGAATTAAAGCTAGCCATCTTCCTACGAAATTCTTTGATCCTAGAAGTCCTCTTATATATTTGCAAATCAATGGGAATGAACATTGCAAAGCTCTTTTGGATTCAGGTTCTAGTGTTAACTTAATCTCTTAAGAAATGTACAAAGCCTGGAACCTACCTCCACTAAAAAAGAGTAACATACGTTTAGAGTTGGCCAACCAATCCATCACTGTCCCATTAGGACTAATGGAGGACATTGTCACCATTGTTTGTGGATAGTCGTATCTAGCCGATTTCCTATTGATTCAAGTTAACAAATGTAAGAGGGACTTCCCAATTATAATGGGAAGAGCATGGCTAAGCATAATTGATGTGCACCTAGGAATACATGATCTTTCCCTAGAAATATCAAAGGAAAATACATTTGGAAAGATCAATAAGAAGAAAGTTCCATGCATCACATACAGTGACATAGGGTGTAATTTCATACAGAAGTCCTGGTTTGTACAATGTTTAACATTGCCTACATGCAACCAGTGTGCACCAATAACTAACATACAAAGATGCCTATATGTAGCAGCCACAAGATAGCAAGGTACCCAGTGGTTGATAGCTAACCAAGAGAATGATTCAACTATATGCATGGAACCAACTAAGAGCTTGACTTACACCTACATTGATATCATAGATCATTAGCGCAAGTCCATCGCCAACTTCCAAGTCCTAACATCAAAAATATCAATTGGGGGAAGTTGGAAATCCCTAACAAGTTCAAGCAAAATCCCCTTGAGTTAAAACCATTGCCCACTAGTATGGAGTATACATTTCTCAAAAATGAAAAACTGGTAATCATTAACGCTAAGCTTGCTCCTCAACAAAAAGAAAGACCACTAAAGATGGTAAAAAATGGTTTAAAGCCTTTTCTTGGTCATATCTAGAATTAACTAGAATAGATCCTAGGATATTCCAACATAGAATTTACACTGACCCCTCCATGAAACCTCAACGACAACCGCAGAAGCAACTACCAAAGCTTAACCAAGTGGTTAAAGAAGAAATTGAACAATTTGTAAAAGTTGGGTTCATCTATCCCATTACTAGTAGTAAATGGATTAGTCCATTAATCATTGTGCCCAAAAAGAGAGGTAAATGGAGGCTGTGTATAGATTTTAGGCTACTGAACATGGAAACATTTAAAGACCACTTTCCCTTGTCATTTGTCGACCAAGTCTTAGATATCATTGTAGGGCATTTCTACTACATTTTTTTGGATGGCTACAATGGATATAATAAAATTCAAATAGCACCAAAAGACTAAGCTAAGACTACGTTCACAAGTCCTTGGGGGACATTTGCATATAAGTAGATGCCATTTGGCTTGTGCAATGCCCTAGCAATGTCTCAACGTTTAGTTCTAAGTATCTTTCAGCAACAAATAGGAAATGGTATGGAGGTCTTTATGGATGATTTCTCCACCTATGGAACAGACTTCGAATAAGCATTAGACTTATTAGAGAAAGTATTGAAATAATGTGTAGAAACCAACTTAAGGCTAAATTGGAAAAAAAGCCAGTTAATGGTCCAAGAAGGCATTGTATTAAGGCACAAGATTTTACAAACAGGGATAGAAGTAGACCCTAAAAAGATTAAGGTCATGCAAGGAATCACTCGACAACCAGAAACTATAAAAGACATCTAATCATTCTTTGGACATACTAGCTATTATAGATGCTTCATTGAGAACTTTTCAAGGATTGCAAAACCTTTGGTAGAATTAATGAAGAAGGACATACCTTTTGAATGGACCAAGGAATGTGAGCTAGCCTGCCAAACCTTAAAATAGAAGCTTGTAGAAACACCTATTCTACAAGCTCCTGATTGGTCCAAATCATTCCACATAATGACTGACGCATCCAACTTTACCTTAGGAGCTGTACTTACACAGTTAGATGACCAAAAATAACCCTATTACATCCACTGTGCAAGTCGAAGTATCGCTAGTGCGCAACTCAATTACACCACAATGGAAAAAGAGTTAATGGCTATGGTGTTGGTACTAGAAAATTTGGGCACTATGTAAGATATTTGTACATATGGATCATAGTGCAGTTTAGTTCCTAATGAATACACCAATGGTGAGCCCTTGCATCATACGATGGCTTGTGATCTTACAAGAGTTCGATCTTATAATGATCGATCGTAAAGGCACTAAGAATGTTGTTGCTAATCATTTATCTC
>MNCI01011596.1:28687-56375 GCA_015680685.1 Gnetum montanum
ATAAAGGGTCTACAATAATGGATTCAACTTTTAGAACCCTTCGACATATGGGGTATTGATTTTATGGGGCCTATTACACCAATGTCAAATGGAAAGGCCTACATTGTTGTTGTTGTTGACTATGTTACAAAATGGGCAAAAGCAACTGTTCTTATGGACTGTATATCATCTACCACTGCATGATTTGTTTAATAACAAATTGTAAACAGGTTTGGCATGCCTCATCCACTTATTTTTGACAATGGTACACACTTTATAGGTTCGATGTTTGAAAGTTAATGCAATGCTTAGGAGTTGAACATAAACTGACTACACCATATCATCCTCAAGTGAATGGTCAAGCCAAAGTCACTAATAGGGAGATCACAAAAATATTTACATGAACCATTAGCAAGTATAGGTGGGACTGGAGCACCAAACTGAACAATGCTCTTTGGCATACCGCTCCACATGGAAACTCCCTATAGGCTACTCTCCCTATGAGTTAGTGTACGATAAACTTCTGACACTTCCTATTCAAGTGGAGCTCCGTACACTATTCACAGCATGTGACCTTAACCTTGACCTCAATCTAGCACAAAAAGAATGGTTAATGAACCTTAACTTACTAGATGAGAATCAACTAGCCGCCCTATCATCCAATGAACTACACAAGGCCTTTAACAAACAACGTCATGACCTAAGGATTAGGAAAGTCAAATACCAATCGGGAGATAAGGTTCTTTATTGGAGTCCCACACATGTACCACAACAAACTAAATTTCAAACACTATGGGAAGGACCTTATATCATTCATGAATCTTTTCCTTCAAGGGCCATGATGATCTACAAACCTAAAAGCCTGAATAAGAAGTTATTGGTCAACATCTAGCAAACCAAACTCTTCCATGAGCCTAAAACAACCAATACTAATACTACCTCTGTTAGTGGACAACCTTTCTCATTATTTCAGATCTCCTCCTTGTAATTTAGTTGTGGGGGAGATGGCCACCAATGCTAACCATTTTAAGCCCTCAGTTCCTTTACTTTTTTTTTTTTGTTTTACACATTTTTCATCTTTACTTATTTTTATTTTACACAATNTCAAAGAAACAGTAAAAATGTTAATGATTGTGTAAAATAAAAATAAGTAAAGATGAAAAATGTGTAAAACAAAAAAAANNNTTTCAATGTTGATGCTAAGATATGGTTTCTTTTGATAAAACAGGAAATGAGTCCACGTCACCTAATTATCCATATAACTTTATGGTCTCCCTTGTTTTGGAAATGTACTATCCCTTTTCTAAGTAAACTTATTAATGAATTGGTGCCTTAGTACTCTTTGAACCAAGGAAAGATTCAAATGGATGGAAAAGGGTTTGACCTCAAGGGGATTTGATGTATTTGTGCTGGCTATTCTCTTAGGTACTTGGATGTTTTTCATAGGTTTTCCGACATCCCGCTCTTGACCAAATATCAAGGAGTTGACTAAATCAAATAAGTCTTTGCATGGTGTGTTTCTCACATTCAAAAAAAATTGGTAAGAATTCAAAGCACACCCCTTAGACATAATAAAGAAACATGGGATACAAGCACTAGTTATGGCACTAGAAAGACATGTTACCCATGCCTGAAAGTTCCCTCTAACTAAGGCCCTTTCTCACTTCCTGCTTCTTCTCTTATTGGGATGGTGGTGGCTTTGTGGAAGCATTCTTGTTACTTCGAGAGGATGGGTTTGTCAAGTGTGTTGATGCGCAGTCACTGGATGTTGATAGTTGAATCTAGATTTGGACAGAATTTTATTAAGTCACCTTAACCACATATTACACATAGTACTTTACACAACCTAAATTTTTTGGATTCCATTCCATTCTCTCCTCTCTTTCCATATTGCTTTCCACATTCCACCTCATTACCAGTTTTATGATAGTCTATATCTTGGTTCATGCATTGTTAGTCTTCGGTAAAACTCTTATGGGTAAGTTCTTAACCATTGTTTCTATATGTCATTCCGAGAGCCTACGAACTCTTTGGTTTATAGGTTTGTTAAGGAATTCATGGCATGAGCTTGTTTTGGGGAGGACCCACTAGCATTCCTCTTTGGTGCAATTATTAATCTCTTTCCCTTCAACATTTCTCGCAATCAACTGTTTCTCACTCACCCCATCAATGACATCTTCAACATTGTTATTTCTCTTATCCTTCTTGTTCTTTAAAGTTTTCTACCCTATTTCTACCAGAGGTTCACTCTTAGTCATGGAGGCCCTGTCACAAATTTTTCCATTCCATAATTATCTTACCCCTACACCTTGGGTAGTTATTAGTCATAAACCTCTAAACCATTATCCGCCATACCCACAACCTAGCCAATGCATTTTATCTACCCTTGCTAATCTGTGAGTGTGTTGTATGTGCAGATGGCGATTACATGAACAACGAGCTAGGATAAGAGGGAGCACTCAGAATGGACTAGAGCTGGAGCGTTTACACAAGGAACAAGTTTGGACATGTGACTATGGATAAACAACAATGTGCACAATTTTGACATCAGTAGCAACGTGCCTCATTTTCTCTCTCTCTCTCTCTCTCTCTCTCTCTCTCTCTCTCTCTCTCTCTCTCTCTCTCTCTTCAAGCTATCGAATGAGGGTTTGGATGTCATCTATGTATAGTGTTCACCAAAATAGGCATGAACACCAATGCTATAATATATTTGTCAATTCGTTCCTTGAGCACTTTAAGTCTATCATCCCATGTTATCATCAATTTTCATTCAATTAATAATCCCATACATTCCCAATATTTTGTAAGGAACTCGAGGACGAGTTTTCATTCAATCATGGGGGTATGATGAGCCGTGATATCGAAGCCATGATATCATAGCTGAGATATTGGGTCTGCGATATAGGATCCTGACAAGCGATATTAGACATCTAATATTAGGACCTATCTCGTTGTTTATAAATAAGAGGCAAGCGCACTTGGTTTGGCAATTAGTTCTTAGTCCCTTACCCAAACTCTTGTAGTTTCTCCCTCTTAGAGTTAGAATTATTTCTGAGTGCCCGCAATAGGAGTCATAAAGTGAATGGATCTTTATTCAAGCATTGTGTACCTGAGCACACCTTGTGTCCAGAAATAAATATGAACTTTGTAACAAACCTTGCAGCATTCAAAATAGCTTATCTCTCATCCTTAATGCTATTTACAGTTCTTTAATGTTTTCATTAATGTTGCTTTTATTGATTTGTTAATTTTCACAAGTAAGCACACTTAGTACAACCACTTCGAGCATGCATGGAACACTTGGTAACCCAATAAAGATTAGCGTTTGGTAATCCCATTAGTGTTGCACTGGTTCAGGATGTGTACAGAAAGTGGGAACGGATGCTGGTGTTAGGACTAGTTAGGACCTAGGTGATTAGTTAATTTAAATTAGTTATTCAATAATTCACTTATTCCCTCTTAGCACCAGGACATAAAACATAAAAAGCATAAAAATCATATACCTCAAGTTTACTTAACCATACAATCATGCCATACAAGTAAGCTTGGGAAGACAACGATCACCTAATCCATCCTTATTCTGTGAAGGCACATAAGCACTTAGTCCTTGGAGTTTGACGAGATCATGCGTAATGCTTGTATTTGTATGGTTGAGCATAGGTATACCTCTCCACTCATCAATGTTTAAAGGAAAACTAGATGGATTACCATCCATGAGGAATGTACAGCATTAGATTAATTTTATTCCTTGTGCTATCATTCCAAACAAAAGAGCTTACTAGATGACACCAAATCAATGGGTTGAATTGCAAAGGAAAGTAAAGAAGTTACTTGCAAATGGCTTCATGAGGGAATCCATTTCACCTTGTGCAATTCCAATGGTGTTAGTGCCAAGGAAGATTGATGACGAATGGAGAATATGCATTGATTCTATGACAGTGAACAAGATAATAGTGAGGTACAAGTTTCCTATTTCAATGATGGATGATATCCTTGGTGTTGTTACCAATGCAAATATTTTTAGCAAAATTGATTCGAAGAGTGAATACCATCAAATTAGAATCAAATTTGGTAATGTGTGGAAGACAAATTTCAAAATACCAAATGGATTGTTTGAGTGGTTGATGATGTTGTTTGGGCTCATGAATGCACCTACTACATTCATGAAGTTGATGCATGATATATTGAAGAACTTAATTGGTAAATGTTGTATTGTATTTTTTGATAATATTTCTTGTATAACTCTAATGAGGAAAAGCACTTGGATCACTTGAGGATGGTGTGTCTTAAGTTGGAGGCACAACTAGTAATCAATATGAAGAAAGGTCATTTCTTCAAGAGGAAAATCACATATTTGGAACATCTGGTTTCTAAAAACCAAATTCAAATGGAAGCTACCTAGGCAAAGATTGGAGATTAGCCAACTCCTAGGAATGTTGAGAAGCTAAGATCATTCCTTAGTTTAGTAGGTTTCTATAAATGGTTCATAAAAAATTTTAGTTGTATTTCATGGCATATGTTTGTTTTGTTGAATAAAAATAAATAATTTAGCTTTAACTTGTTGAGAGCAAAGATTACCAATGAACTGGTGCTTGCAATTCCATATTTTTAGAAGCTTTTTTAGGTAGAGGTAGAGATGATAGTGGACTTGCCATTCATGGGGTACTTTTACAAGAATGTAGGTCTATTGCTTTCTTTTTTAAGTAGTTAAATGAGTTAACACAAAACTATAGCTACGTATATGAAAAGGATTTGTACACTATTCATCAAGTAATCAAGCATTAGAGGCATTACCTATTACCTAAGGAGTTCACTTTAATGATGGACCACTAAGCACTTCAATTTCTAAACTCACAAAAAAAGTTCAATGCAAAGTGCATAAAGTGGGTTGCACAATTATAGGAATTTGATTTTATGTTGAACCATAAAATTGAAAGAGCCAATATGGTGGCTAAGGCATTATTCAAGGTGCATGTCATAAATTTTAACATAACTCATGTGATAGGTATGCGTGATTTTGCTTCATTGTATGAGCATGATGATGATTTTGGGCAAGTTTCGAGGAGCCTCAAGGAGCCATTGATGAGCACAATAGACTAGTGGAGAGACTATCATATTCAAGATGAACAATTATTTAAAAATGGAAAGGTATGTGTTCATAATTGTGATTTTAGAAGAAATATTTTGCTTAAAAAGCATTATGGTGGTATGGCAAGTCACATGGGTAGGGATAAAACATTAAAACTCATAGGCAAATACTATTTTTGGCTTTGTATGGCAACTAAAGTTTTAAAATTTGTGAAGAGTGTTTGAGTTATCAAAGTTCAAAGGAGGTAAAGGAATGAATGGATATTATATGTCGTTTCCAATTCCCAAGGGTCCGTGGGAAAGTGTGTCTGAATTTTGTAACTAGTATTTCAAAAGCCATAAATGTGAATGATGCAATTCTTATTATTGTAGACAAGTTCTTCAAGATGGCACATTTCATTCCATGCAAGAATATGAGTGATGTTTCTCATGTTGCAAATTTATTTTTCCAATGATGTTGTGAACTTGCATGAAATTCCTTTGAATATTATTAGTGACAGAGACTTCAAATTCACAAGTCACATTTGGAGGTTCCTTTGGAAAATTTTGGGGAAAATTTTGAATTTTTCTAGTGCATATCATCCATAATCTAATGCCCAAATGAAGGTGGTTGAAGAGGACCTAGAATAATCTTATTATTTCAGTTAAAAAATTTTCAAATTCATTTTTTTATTTAACTAAGCTATCGCAAGTTATCAATTAAATTAATACCTTATGATAGAACTTATTAGTCTTTGTCTATATTTGTCAGAGATAATCGCTTAAGCAACAACGTATGATCAAAAGTTGAACATTATTAAATGAGATTAATTAGGTGATGAGGTGCAACAAGGATTAGCCTTTATCACTAGGAACTAACATGGCAATGAGGTGCAATTAGAAAAATATTCCAAAGTTGGTACTCTTAGTTGTCAATGGTAATTGCTCTAGCAATAACATTCTACAAAGAAAGAACATTGTCACATTATATCGTCTCAGTAATAATCATCAACTAGTTCAAGCATAACATACCTTATCAATTCACAATGCACCATGATAAGGACTACAATTTTATTATAAATTATAATGGTAATGATGATCAGTGATAACAATGCAAACTTACTTTGTAGTTCTTTTCTTAAAAGGATAAACACCCTAATTTTAGCCTCATTCTTGTTATAAAAAGGAACTATGTATTCAATGGAGAGGAGTTCACACCAATTAGAATTCCATGATAGTTTGAAATAATCCATCATTTTTCATAAGAAGAGTCAAGAGCTAGTTGAACTCTGTGATAACTTATTGACCATTAAAATTCTATTGGTGAATTGTTGAGATTAATACACTATGAAAATAGTAAGGTAGGATCATAGATTAAAAGATCTCTTCCTTATGCTCTTTGTAATTTGTATTTCATACTCATTGGCCTCAAAATGAATTAATTAATAAGTTTTCACTTTATAACTTAAGTTAGAAGTTAGAATGGGAATTTGTAATTTAACGTATGAGTGACAGTCATAAGTTTGAAATTAAAATTGGTTGGAATTCTAACTATTTCTTTTATATTTATGTTTCTTTGACTTTTAGTTATTCCTCCATAGATACAACTTGTGTGTTAGTTACAAACAAGATGGCATTCCTACAATGAAGGTAATCCCACACCAAATTTTGATTAGCTCATCAATTTAACACCATTTTTGGAAGGTTAGCAAAGTCAGTCTTCATCAATGGTTTGGTATGATTTTCTCTTTCATAGTTACTTCTCTTTTTGAATTTAGAGTTAGTCTTCACCAAAAAAAGGTACACATTCTTTCCTTTATTTTTCTATTTTATATTTTTAGCAATGGTTTTTTTTTTAATTATTTTTCATGTAAAAAGAAAAATTAAAAATGAGAAAAAAGTACAAGAAAAGTTACAAGATTTAGTCCCTTTAGTTTTTAAGACAAAAGAAAGTTATAAGAAAACTACAATTAAAGCCATAATTATAGATGCAGTAAAACCTATTTGTAAGTTCCTAAGACTTATTGCTCATGAATGTGCTAAGGAAGGATGCACTTGTTGATTTTAATGACATTTAATAAGCAACCTAAAACCCCAACTTAAAGACAATGTCCAAAGCATATCAAAAGTCATTACAAATGTATCATAACTAACTTAGAACATATTCCAGAAGAACCTGAACAAGAAAAGCTTAGTCTAGAAGAAGACTAGTCAAAAAGACTTAAAGAAACGTCTAATAATATCCTTTTAACCTTTGAAATTCTTGTAACATTCATAAATCAAGAAGTATCAAAAATTACCAAAGAGTAATTTTACTTAACTCAATAAACTAGTGAAAATCAAGAATTTATTCAAAACAATACTAGGGGAATTAATGAAAACTTAGGTAGCTAGCACATAAGTTTAGGTCAATAAGTTTAAACTTTAGAAAAGACTTTCCAATCCCCTATTATAATGAAACTATATAACAAGGAAATTGAATTTGAAACTCCAATAGAGATTTTTTAATCAAGTGAATCCACAATGAAATTTTCATTTTTATTAGCATTTCATTTATTCCTATATATGTTAGGTATCATAATGCAAAAAACAAATCTGAGTACAGGTGTTTTTTTTCCAAAATCATAACTTTACCCAAATATTGAGTCACATGACCACATTAGGACTACTCAAACTATACGTATCTTAAATTTTCATATTCCTCTTACCTTGATAGCCACCTCTATTAACATATCAACTCCTATTGTGATCCTAACCTTAAACACTTCTTCATTTATGATTGGATCTCCTTCATATCATGTATCTCTTACAACATCTTAAAGCTCAATTTTATTAACCTTTTGGTATGTGAAAACCTTAGAAAATGGAGAATGTGAAAAATGTGCTTATGATCTTGTAGGACTTGAAAAAAAATCATGATGATGACAAGAGCATAAGATCAAGACAAGAGCTTAGATGTATGAAGACAAGAGTTTGGAACAAAAGCTTAAATGGTGATAAGACAAGAGTTCAAGATAAAAGCTTCATGGTGCAAGACAAGGACCAAGATGAAACCAAGACAAGAGTTGAGTTTCTAATCTAAGATGACAAAAAGTCTCAACAAAGATGAAAGATGTCAAGGATGAACAAAGTTAAAAGAAGATGTTCCAATATTTTCCTAGATGTCCCAAGAGATCAGCAAACATCATAGAGGTAAAATTTTAATCTTAGGCTAGACATCTCACAAAACAATAGATGTTCCAATTGTTCTTAAGATGCTCTAGCTAGGATGTCCCAATTTTCAGTGGAATGTCCTAATTTTCAGTGGGACGTCCCATCAATAAGTGGTCAAATTTCAATGAGACATCCCAACTAGCCATTTCTTAGCCATTGCATTAATTTTGAGGGTTTTTTGGGAAGGAAAATAACTATAAAATAGAATGGAATCCTTGAAAAAAGAACAAGCACTATTCATGTGATTATTCCATCATTGTTTATATCTTGTGATGTAATTGGCCCTTCAATTCTCTATCTCTTGTAAGTTGTATTTTGTATTTTGAGAGCTTCAAAGCAAGAAACTTGTAAAGCATAGTTACATTCTCTACTTCATTCTTTTTCTCTCTTGAAAAACCCTAAAAGGTTGATGTGCTTCTTGGAAGAAGGCATCCGTTGAGCTTATTGGAACCTTACAAGGTTGATTGTGTTTCTAGCGAGAAAACACCCCATGCAGAGTTCACATCATTGTAAATGTTGTGAGATCCTTGAAACCACATTTTAAGCTTGTTGGAACTTTGCAAGATTAAGTGTGTTTCTTGCAAGAAAAAATTCCATGTGAAGCTCAAACTTTGTAAAGGTTGTGATCCCCTTTAAATGATATTTTTAAGGAATAAAGTTCAGAGGTATGTAAGGATTCTACCCTTCAATTATGGACTTCCCTAAGTTGGGAAACCATGTAAATTTATGTGTAGTTTTAGTTGTATTGGTTGTTTGAATTAGAGAACTTATTCAAGCCCCCTTCCAAGTTCTCAATCCTTAAGTGGTATCAAAACCCATTACTCTCAATTTTTGGAGCTTAGCATCTCAAGAGTGAATGATAGAAGGGACTTCATATACCAAATCACTAATGTTCGATGGGATCAACTTCGCATACTGAAAGGCTACAATGCAAGGATTCTTCAAATCCATGAAGTTTGAAGTTTGGAAGACCATTCTTAAAGGATACATGTCATCAATCAACAAACCACAAGAGCTACAAAGGTAAGAAGCAAATGAACGCAAGATGAAAAAGATAAGGTCATGTTCAATTTAAAAGTAAAAAATTATCTTTATGATGCTTTGAGTAAATATGAATTCAATAGAGTAGCTAGGTGCAAAACTATGAAAGAAATTTGGAAAAATCTAGAAGCAACATATAAAGGTACATCTATTTTCAAATAATCCAAGCTTCTATTGTTACAAAATGAGTATGAAAAACCTAAAATGAAAGAAGGAGAGAAAATAAAGGATTATTTTTCTATAGTTAATGATTTAGTTATAGATATTCGAGGGACAGGAAATGATTTACTTGAAAGCAATGTTATTATTAAAACGATAACTTTGTAACCTAAGTTTAGACCAAAAGTTGCAACCATGTAAGAAATCAAAGATTTCTCAATCCTAAAATTTGAAGAGCTTCAAAGTGCACTCATTGCTTATGAGATGAATCTCATTACTAAAGGTGCAATCAAAGAAAAACCTATGACCCTCAAAAGTTCATCAAAGAAGAAGGATCCACTTGAACATAAAGCAAATAGTAAAGATGAATTGGCTCTCATGTCTAAGAGAGTTAAAAGATTACTTGCATGAAAAGGTAAGAGTTTCAACCAATCTAGCATCAAAGGTAAGGAGAGAGGCAAGAATTTTAAAAGTTCAAATCTTGATACATCATCTATAGCATGTGGGGTTTGTAATGGTAGAGGCTATGTGGCCTCTGAATGTTCAAGTGCTGGCAATTTTCAAAAGAAGAACCAATCTAAAGCTGAAACAAAAAAGAAAAATATTTACACCAGTTGGGATGATGAACAAAGGAAGAAGAAAATGATTCTACTACAAATTCACATCTAATCTACATGACCCTTGCACATGAAAAGTCTATTGAAGACCTTGAATAGTGTAAAGGTAATATTGAAAATAAGTATAGTGAAATGTGTGAGGAAATTATCTCTCTTCATTATTTCCTTAAAAAATTAAAAAAGTATGTATATAGAAAATAGGAGGAAATTTCTGAGCTTTATACTATATGCTCCATTATAAAAAGAGAACTCTTAGATTTAAAGGCTAAGGTTCAATTGCAAACCCATTTACATGACTAGAAGTGTAGACACACAAAAGATGCAAGGTCTAGCAAAAATGAGGAAGTGCCTCAAAATCAACACAATAATGAAAATTTTAAAGAAGCTTCTTTATAGGATCCTTGCATAAGGTTGGTAGCATCTAAATGGAGAGACAACACCAAGTTCCAAGTGATACATCCCAATTTTCAATGGGACGTCTAACCTGTAAGTGACTAGTTTTCAGTAAGACATCCCAAGCTCAAATGAGGCATCTCAACTAGTTGTTTCCTAGTTGTTGCATGAATTTTAAGGATAGTTTGGAAAGGAAAATGACTATAAAATAGAATGGAATCCTTGTGAAAAGGATAAGCATTATTCATGTGATTATTCCATCATTTTCTATATCTTGTGATGTAATTGGTCCTTCAATTCTCTATCTCTTATAACCTCTATTTTATATTGTGAGAGCTTCAAAGAAAGGAACTTGTAAAGCATAGTTACATTCTCTCATTGATTATTTTTCTCTCTTTGAAAGCCCTATGGGGTTGATGTGCTTCTTGTAAGAAGGCATCCATTGAGCTTGTCAAGACCTTGCAAGGTCAAGTGTGTTTGTAGTAAGAAAATGCGCCATGCAAAGCTCACGTCATTGTAAAGATTATGGGATCCTCAAAACCACATTTTGAGCTTATTAATACTTTGTGGGGTTGAGTGTGTTTCTTGTGAGGAAACACTCCATGCAGAGCTCAAACTTTATAAAGGTTGTGATCACCTTTAAACCACATTTTTAAAGGAACAAAGCCTAGAAGTGTGCAAGGATTCTACCCTCCAAGTATCAACGTACCTAAGATGGGAAACCACGTAAATTTATGTGTGGTTTTGGTTGTCTTGGTTGTTCAAATTAGGGAACTTATTCAACCCTTCTTCTAATTTCTTTGTCCTCAAATTCCTCTTTCTTTTGGTAGTATGGGCTCTAACTTTCCTTTGGTGCAAATATATTAAGGCCAAACTTTAAGAGATTTATTAAACCAAAGAACACTTACTATTCCTCAAGGACCATTAGTATTTCCCCGAGGATAGAATGTACAAGTCACATTTATTGGCTATTTTTAGGGGAACTAATGATGAAGACCCACTAAAGCATGTTAGAAAAATCAAAACCATGATAGCTATGTTAGCACCTCAATATGAGAATAGGACTAAAATGATAGCTTTTAAGTCCACCTTAAAAGATAAAACTGATTTTTGGCTCAAAACCTTGAGAACTTAGATAAGCTCATGGGATGAATTTAAGGCAACAATTATCCAATGCTTCCACTCTAATGATAGGCTATATACCCTTAGGAAACAACTCATGAGCTTTACACACAAGAAAGATGAGGATTATGAAAATGCCTTTGATATATTTAAGGAACTATGCCTTAAAAATCCTAATCATGGATTTCTAGCCAATCAATTAATTCAAATGTTCATAGAAGGGCCATTACCACAATATAGACAAAATGCAAACTTTGCATGTCAAGGAAACATTTTAAATGTCACACCAAAAGAAAGATTGGGAATTATTGATTCCTTAGTAGATCAAAATAAACATTGGTCAAAACTTGATATTATGCAAGATGTGACTCATCAAATCAAGAAACTAAATAAGAAGGTTGACGAATTAAAAAAATTAATTAAGAAACAATATCATTTTTCTTAGGAAGAAGTTTGCATTCTATGTAGGAACAAGAAGCATGACATTACAACTTGTCCAGCCTTAGTTTATTGTAATGAAGAAATTCAGAAATCGGTAAGAGCTTTTCAACAAATTAGAAACCAAACTCCTTCTTCATTTCAATCACGACTGTTCTACCAACAACCAACACCTATTCCTCAAATTAATTTTAGACTATTTAGAATCCTAGTTAATGAGCAACTGGATTGCTTAACCCAAAATTTAATAGCCTTCATTGAGGAAAATAGGTAGTTTGTAGCTAAAACTATAAGACAATTTTAGGACCTAACTAAAAGTGATTTGCCCTTCCAACCTGAACCCAATCCCATACAAATCAAAGAAATGGCAAAGAACAATTAAATTCTATCACTAAAAGAAGTAGGAAGACTATAGAACCTAAGCCTAATAAAAAAGGTTAGCTTTAGAGACCAAGTTGAAGAGGTGCAAGAGGAAGATTAGTCATGTGAAACACCTATATTGGATAAGGAGAAGAAAGAGTTAAGAACACAACCTTCAACACCTTCATCATCCTTAGTAGGATGGAAAGTAAGCTCACCACCATTACTTGAAAGATTAAAAGAAGATTTTCAAACTAAGGCACATATTGAAAAAAATTTTAAGAAATTATACTTGCATTTTTCACTTAAGCATGTTGTAAAGGATACTCCACTATATGCAAAATATATAAGGAAGTTATGTACAAAAAGAAGAAAGGAAAACATTCCTAGGCAAGTATATTTGGTTGAAACTTTATCTCAACTTATACAAAGTTATGAGATTCTAGAATATCAATATCTAGAAGTCCCAACTAATCCTATAAAAATTAATGGAAAAGTTATTAAACATTCCTAGGCAAGTATATTTGGTTGAAACTTTATCTCAACTTATACAAAGTTATGAGATTCTAGAATATCAATATCTAGAAGTCCCAACTAATCCTAGTATTAACATTATGCCATGTGCAATGGCCAAGGTATTAGACTTGGAAAATATTAGGAAGGTAAATATATCAATTTCCTTAGCCAATGGCTCAACTTTTAAACTTATCGAAGTAGTTGAAGAATTAATAATAGAAGTAGAAAAAGGCAAATACCCTAGATATTTTTTTTTGTTTGAAGTTAAGAAGCCAGATTGTTTTCCCATTATTTTAGGAAGACCTTGGTTTGCAACCGCTGATACTATAATTAATTGTACATTAGGGAAACTTCAATTAACCATTATCAATCTCACTTTTATACTTAACATATTTGATAAAGTGAATGAGGATAGAATAAATCAAGATATTAAAGAAGTGAGAATGCTCTACTTAATACCAACTTCTATCATGGTTGAAGAGAGGAAAATTTTAGCACTTAATAATTTTGATGAGGAACCCTTAGATTCTTCCACTATAGAACAACAGAATCTATTGGATCAAATTTTGAACCTAGGATCAGGAATTATTGGGGATAATATTGAACCATTAATCTCAAACTTAGGAGACTACCTAATACCCTAAAGTAAGTTTTTCTTGACAAAAATAAACCATTAATAATAAACTCTCGATTGTTCATTGATCAAGAAGATAAATTAATTAGAATATTGAAAAGTAAATCCAAGGCATTTGCATGGAGTTATGAGGATATCCACCATGGAGTCTCTCTTAACATATGTCAATATCATATATACTTAGAAGATAATGTTAAACTCCTAGAATTCCTCCTAAGAGAATTAATCCAACCCTAAAGCAAATTGTTAAAGATGAAATTTCCAAACATTAGAAGGAAAGAATTATTTACCCAATAACTAATAGTGAATGGGTGAGTCCCATCACTGTGGTTCCTAAAAATAGAGGTAAATGATGAGTTTGCATGGATTATAGAATTTAATCAAAGTACTAAAAAGGATCATTTTCCTCTACCTTATATAGACAAAATTTTAGAAAGGTTGGAAGGGCATGAATATTATTACTTTTTAGATAGGTTTAGTGGTTATAACCAAGTGGCCATTACTCTAGAAAATTAGCATCAAAAACTTTTACTTGCCCATATGGTACCTTTGACTATAGAGGAATGCCTTTTGGTCTTTCTAATGCATCTACTGCCTTCCAAAAATTAATGATATCTATCTTTTCCAATATGTTGGAGGAATACATAAAAGTATTTATGAATGATTTTTCATTGTATGGAGACACTTATGAATAGACATTAGATTGATTACAATATGTATTAGGCATATGTATAGAGAAAAAATTAAAATTAAGGGAGGAAAAGAGTCTTTAATGGTAATAAATGGTGTAGTTTTCAGACATGTAATTTCTAAGGAAGGAATTAAAATTGATGGGAAAAAAGTTAAGGTAATTTCTACACTTCTAGCCATAACCAATTTAAGAACACTTAGTTCCTCCTTAAATCATGTTGGGTATTATAGATGGTTTGTAAAAGATTTCTCAAAAATTGCTAAACCTCTATATAAAATTTTGGAAAAAGATGTTCCTTTCATATGGACTAATGATTGTCAAGAAGCTTTTTCTAAACTTCAAAAAAAAGTAACTACGACTTTGGTGCTTAATTCACCTAATTGGGACTTCCCTTTTGACTTAATGTATGATGCTAGTGACATGGCTATTGAAGCAATTTTGGGTCAATATAAAGAAAATAAGCCTAGGGTAATTTACTATGTTTTCAAAAGTTTGGATCAAGCCCAAGTGAACTACACAACTATAGAGAAAGAGCTTTTAGCAATTTTGTATGCTTTAAATAGTTTTAAACATTACTTAATAGGATACAAAACTAGGATATACATCTATCATTTAGCTATAAAATTCCTAGCCAATAAAAAGATAGATAATGCTAGGATTATGAGGTGGTGTATTCTACTCTAATAATTTAACCTTGAAATCTTAGATAAAAGGGATAGAAAAAATGGGTTGGCAAATAATCTTTCTAGACTTGAAAATTCAGAAGAAAATAGGACAAGAGGACCAATTAGTAAAACTCTAATGAACACTTCTTTTTAGTATAAAAAGAATCCATGATTTGTTGATATAGTAAACTATTTAGCCACAATGAAAACACCAACTCAATAGAATCAAGAAAAAAATAAGTTTTTTTCTAAGAGGAGTCTTAAGGTACATTTATAATGAATCATACCTCTATTATATATGTAGAGATGAAGTAGTGAGAAGATGATGCAGAAGGAAAACAACCAGAAATCCTTCGAAAGTGTCATGATGATCTTGGAGGAGGAAACTTTGATAGCTATAGAACAACTATAAAAATATTACAAGGTGGGTTTTTTATTGGCTCACTATCTTTAAAGATGCTCACATATATGTCTAAGGATGTGATAACTATCAATGTTTAGGGGCAATGACAAAGAGACATGAAATGGCACTTAATCCCATTCTAATTATAGAACCTTTTAATGTGTGGGGTATAGATTTTCTAGGACCATTTCCACCTTCCAATAGATGTCAATATATTTTAGTATGTATAAACTATGTTACAAAATGGGTAGAGGATAAAGCTACTCTAACAAATGATGTTAAAGTAGTTGTAGCTTTTCTAAGGGAACATATCTTAACATGATTTAGGACTCCACGAGCATTCATTGGTGATCAGATGACTCATTTTGTAAATAAGATGATGGAAAATTTCCTTAAGTCTTGTGAAATACAACATAAGATAGCCACTGCATACCATCCCAAAATAAATGGTCAAGTTGAAAATGCTAATATAATCACCCTAAAAATTGTAACTAAAACTATTTGTGCTAAAAAGAAAGACTAGTCCTGGAAAATTACAAAATGCACTTTGGGCTTATAAAATTACTTATAAACCAAAATTAGGCTATTTATTATATTTTTTGATTTATGGTAAATAAATTTTTTTCCCATTGAAATAAAATACCTATCTTTAAGACTAGCACATCAACTTAGTTTTGATGAAGAACTCAATCAAAACTTTAGAATGACCTAACTACATGAACTTGACAAATTACACATACATGCACTTGATAAACAAAGAATAATTAAGAAAAAAATGAAGTTTATGCACAATGAGAACATACTAAATCAGAAATTTCTAAAGGAAGATAAAGTCTTGTTATATAACATGAGAATACATAAATTTCCAAGGAAACTAACAACTTAGTGGGAAGGTCCATACCTAGTATTACAACCACATAGTAATGGTAGTATCCTAATTGCACCATTGAAGAGCTATCTAACTCACTCCTAGTAAATGACCAAAGACTTAAGCATTATTATCAACATCAGATAGAAGAGCTTCAGGAGGATAGGTTAGTAGAATTAAGTAATCCAAATTACACTAGAAAAAACCAAAAGATTAGAGTAATCACTTGGGGGCCAAAATGATAGAGTAATTTTAATTTACATAATCAAATACCTTATTCAATAATGTAAAAACAATTAAAGGATAACCAAAAATCTACAAATTTTACATTGGAAAATGTAAAGGGTAGCAGAAAATTCTATTGTTCATTGGAACTATAAAGAATTCAATAGCATCCTATCTAGAATGCGAGGGAGAAGGACAACTCCTCCTACCTTGAAATAGGTAGGTTAAAACCTAAAATCCATCTAAAGGTAAGCCTTAGAATAATAAAAATAAATACTAATCCATTACAATTAAACCAAACTACAATACTAAGTTTGCATAATAAATCCTATTGTACCTTAAGGACAATATTCCTTAGGCTCACAGTTCCATAACTTTAGGAGGTAAAATAACTAAGTATAGGCCAATGTTTATAAGAATAAGGTTTATATTGGTTTATTACCCAAATAGTCAATGTGGAGAATAGGGTATGTTATACTAGGTCTAGCAACTAAGGTGGTAAAAACATCTAATAAAATGAAACAAGACTAGCATCCATATGAGCAACCCATTCCACAAAAACCTTATGATTGAAGTAGGTTGGATTATTTAAAAAAAACAAGTGGGCCTCACAAGAACCTTTAATCATGAGAATAGCCACACTCCCACAAGAACCTTGCAGTTGGGATGATGCTAAATGCTCACATTTGTTAAGAATCAAACAAGAAACCCCTTCTATGAGCAAAGTGATTATGGATAATGCAATCGTCATAAAAAAAATGAAATTTGGATGCTACTAATTTAGATAGCTAGGATATAACATTATCAAGGAAAGTATTGACTAACCTATATAAGTAGCATAATGATTTTCCTTATTCATAAACATTTTCCTTACTCTATTTATATAATCTCTTAGCTTGTGATACTTTCTACCTATAGGGAATAATGTCTCATCTTTTCCTTTCTTTTCCTTAATATGCCAACTAAGTATTTTTACATTGTACTATTAAACTCATAAATCATGCCCCAAAATTTCCACTATATCACTTCATCATTATTATCAAACTCTAACATTGCTAACTATAAGTTCCACAAATAATTGAAACTCTTTGAATCTTCATATGGTTTCCCAATATGCTTCCCATAGAAGTTAGTGGTTGAGATCTCTACTATGATGGGAGCATTGTGAATACTAACTATTGAATGTTCAAAGTTTACCTATGCATCATCAATAGTAAAGAGTATATAAGCCCATGACATACTTGCTCTAGGTCTACTCTCTCGTTTAGTCCTTAGTTTACACCAATCAACAATTAATCCAATTAACCTAGGTTAAATACGTAACCTAGATTAATTAGAGGTGAGAAGTTAGTACTTCAATAAAACGATAAGATTGTATGGTACAGCCAACATGAGAGCTAATCCAAGATCAAGTAAAGGAATGAGTCCAATAAAAGAAATGTGTCTTAGATCCTTAAAACTTAGGAAAGGTAGATACCTTGAGATTGTAAGTCATCCTTCCAATGAATAAAGCAAACCTTGTAAGGAGAAGTTTTAGACCAAG
Source organism: Gnetum montanum (assembly GCA_015680685.1). Classification (NCBI taxonomy): domain Eukaryota; kingdom Viridiplantae; phylum Streptophyta; class Gnetopsida; order Gnetales; family Gnetaceae; genus Gnetum; species Gnetum montanum. The sequence goes on from MNCI01011596.1 coordinate 46,622, forward strand.
TAATCTTAGAAGGACCTTCCTAACTAATTTGTATGTATATTATTATCCAATACTCCACATCCCAAATAAATGATGTCTTGAATAAAGTATATACACAAGGGAATCAAAAACTTATCAATAAATGTGATCAATAAAGTTACACGAAAACACTATTATCAAACTTCATCACCACCAATGATCTACAATGATAGGCTAGTTACTCAAAACCCTAGTTCAAAGTCCTAACAATAGCACAAGACATCACACTAGCAATGTCTTGTGATATATCTCGCATAGCTATCGCCAAAATATCACTATAGCGATAAATAGGCAATAGACTCTCACAAAAATTTAAATATATTGATGTTATTAGTGCCATAGTGACACCATGTGGTAACATTGAAAATATTATTGATTCTAATAACCCAAGTAATGCTCATCAAGAAAATCACAACAAAACTTTAACTTATCATCCTAGTTTATCACCTAACCAATGAACTTTGATCAAATTTTATCAAATTAGAGTAATGCCATGATGCGAAGCAATAAGTGTAAATGAAAAAAAAAAGTAATTTTCATCTATATATGTAATCAAAAAGTAAATATCAAGTCATTCAATTGCAATGAATAGGATAGATGCTGAAATAGGAGAACAAGTGATCAAAATCCTACGAGTATGGGGAGAAGCTAAGCATCTCTCTAAGGTAGCTAATACATGTACCCCACAACAGCAAGATAGTCATCCTATAGATTTTATTCTCTTATTTTTTTAACCCTCTAATATGTGCTTTGCAGCAATGTTAGAATGGTAGAAATGGCCACATCAATGTTTGCATCCCCGAGCGAGAGCAAGGTAAAATGTATCCCTATCATGATAAATTTATGAATAATTTTAGTTTTCTCACCTTGCTTATTTTTGTCCTAGACACATAGGATTGTATGATTAAAAATTTCTTAATATCAACTCAAATAGGATTTCACCAAATGGTTCAAAGAGATGGATGGTGAAGTTCACCAACAAATTGAGAACTAGGGGTATGGGATGTTTATTATAACACCAATAAATTACTATTATCTGAAGAAAATTTTTGAATTCTATAGGAATTTGAAGTGTCATCTCACCAAATCTAAGCCCTTGGAGCAATACATAGTCTTCTTCATTAGAAATAAAAAAGTTAGATTATGACTACTTTGCTAGTAGAATGGTTTGAGCTGCCAAACATAAGAGAAGATATCTTCAAACCTAGGACAACTACAACTAAGAAATACCACATATTTCACCAATTTATTAGTGAAATGGATAGTATCTCATTGTAGACCCATGGCATCAAGGTTATACATCTATGTTAGAGCACAAGATAAGGGCAAGAATGGTGGTTACCAACATTTTCCCATCCACACACATATCCTACATACTTAGTCCTACTCTCTAGGTAATAAAAGCCCTTAATTTTGTTAAAGAAGCCAATTTTTCTTATCTTCTCATCAAGTACATAGTTTACTACTATGATGATGAGATCCTTCATATGTGTTTTCCCTTACTGATTTCTACAATTCTAAGAAATAAATAAATTCTAGAACCTACAAGTGGGGGACAAGTTAACTACACAATATTAAAGCCAAAAGCCTTGTCCTCGAAAATTTATAAGAAATTTAGGCCTTATATCCAAGAGTCAAATTTGTTGATTTTTTTATATGTCAAAAAAATTAAATATGTAGAATGTATTAAATTGTCTCATGAGTTCTTGTGAGCCTAATGAAGCTAAGTTGAAACATCAATGGAACCAAGAAAAGAGCAATAATGGATAATCTGGAATGATGGAATCCAGGAGAAGATGTGAGGAATCGAAAGAAGATCATGAGAAGACATTTTGCAAACTATTAAGACATCTCCTACTCCCAGAAGTCATCTAAATTGAGAAGGTTTGGTCTTGGGAAAGACATGTCCCTAAAATAGAAGACATCTCCCCTAGAGATAAGACATATTATCCTAAGACAAGACATCACCCACAAGATGTCGTCTTTCTAGAATATGTCTCATCCAAGATGTTTTGCACTCAGACAAGACATCTTCCCTACAAGATAGGAAAAATAGTGAGACATCTTAGGCCTCACAAAAGACATCTCAACTAGTTGTTTCTAGCCATTGTAGGAATTCTAATGGGAAAATGGAGTAGAACGAGGCTATAAAAAGATAGTCAATCTCAAAGGATTAAGCAAGCCTCTATCAAGCAATTAAGTAAGCAATTTTGTATATTTCTATGAAGTATAAGAACTTTAATTCTCTATCATTTTTTGTATTTTGTTGTGTGACTCAAAACAATGAATCTAAAGCTTAGTTCATTTCTTCCTTGATTTCCTTTTCTTATTGTAAGCCCTTAGGGGTTGGATGTTGTCTAACCTATGAGGTTGATGTGCTTCTTATGGGAATACATTGATTGTAAAGGGCTTATAACTTGTTGGAATCTTGAGGGGTTGGATGTACTTTTAAGAGAAAAAATCCCTTGTATAGCTATAGAGCTTGACTTGTAAAGGTTGTCATGCCCTTGAAATCATATTTTGAAGGAACAAAGTCTGAAGTGTGCAAAGATTCTACCCTCTCAGTGCGGACATACCCAAGTTGGGAAACCATGTAAATCATCTATCCAAAAGTTAGGTATTTTTGGCTTGAACTGATTCACCCCTTCCCTCTAAGTTCTCAATCATCAAGTGGTATCAAAGCACTGGTGCTCCTAGTGTGAGTGTAATAACTTATAAGTGAACTATGGAGGGATAATTTTACAATAAGCCACCAATTTTTTATGGGATCAACTTCACATACTAAAAGGCATAGATGCAAGGATTCTTTGAATCCATGGAATTTGAAGTATGGCAATTCTTCCTAGAAGGATACATGCAACCCATCAACAATACAATAATCACTACACTACCAAGAGATAAGTAGTTTAATGAAGATAAGAAAAAATTTATGTTTGATTCAAAAGCTAAAAATTTTCTTTATTTTGCTCTTAGTAAACTTGAATTTAATAGAGTAGCTAGGTGCAAAATCGCTAAAGAAATTTTTGAAGTTTTGGACGCTACTTATGAGGGAACTTCAATAGTTGAACAATCTAAACTTCTAGTTCTACAAAGTGAATATGAAAAGATAAAAATGAAGGAAAGAGAAAGAATCAAAGATCATATTTTTAGGGCCAATGACATAATAGTAGCTATTAGAGGAACAAAAATCCTACCTAAAATAAAAGTTATTATTAAGATGATTTAAACTTTGCAGCATAAATTTAGACCCAAAATTACTACCATAGAAGAAATTAGAGATTTCTTTGTCCTTAAATTTGAAAAACTACAAAGTGCACTTGTAGCATATGAGATGAATCTCATAAGAGAAGACACCATAAAGGAAAAGCCTATAGCACTTAAAACAAAATTTTAAAATGTGAAGAAAATAGTGATGATGAACTAGCTCTCCTAACAAAAAGAGTAAATAGGCTTTTAGCATGTAGAGAGAAGAACTTCAACCAAATTAGCGATAACTAACTTAAAAGATTAAATTTTGATGCTTCTTCTATAGAATGTTGGGTATGTGGTGGAAGAGTCCATATGGCCTTTGAATGTCATAGTGCTAAATGGTTACAAAAGAAGGAGTCCATCCAACCAGAGAGGGACAACAAAATTTGAAACCAATTGGGATGATGAATTCTGCAAAGAGAAAACCAATGATCCATCTTCGAGCTTACATATTCTCTTCATGATCCTTGCACATACTATTCCTATTAACAACATGAAAGAATCTGAAGAAGCTAAAGGTACAACTAAAGAAAGATATGACATGCTTTGTAATGAAATAATTTATTTTCGAAATATATGTTTTAAAATGAAAAAGGCTTTACATGTCAAAGAGATAGAATTAGCTCAACTTAATACTAAATGTGTAACTCTTGAAAAGGAAAACTCAGATCTTAAGGCTGAGGCTCAAAAACTAACACTATTATTTGACCAAGTACATAAGGACCTTACAAATGTAAAGCTTATTAATGAGACGCTCACAAGAAGGAAGGAAATGCCATGAATCATGTTGGGATAAGGTAGAGACCCAAATGAAAAGAAAGTATTAGGAAATCTCTCTCAAAATGAGACATCCTCAAGTACCTTGCCAAAATGGAAGTATACATCTAGGTTTAAATATCTTGTCCAAATAAAAAAACTATGTATTTTTATTGTGGAAAATTTAGAAATAAAAAATCATACTATTATTTATGATTAAAGCATAATTTTACTACATGGTTTGATAAAAAGGAACCCATAAGTTAGAAAGGTTTGGAGACCTAAGTTGAAAAAGCAAGATGAAGAAACAAGTATACTTGCTTCACTCTTGGTTGATAAAAAAAACCACTTATGATAATGGAGGATCAAATCACAATCATGAAACAAACATCCCAAAGGGATCAAGAGATTCAAATAAATAGTTTAGTGTCAAGAAAGCAAAGGAGGTACTCTACAATGAAGGATCTCAACCTAAACTTACATAAAGCTTGTTAACAATTAGAAGCAAACAAGGTAAGAACTAGTAAGAAATGTTTCTCATTTGTTTGCTTCATTCATTTTTAGGACTACTTAAAAAATAAATAAAAATAACACACACACACACACACTAGTATAAATTTAAATAATATTTAGAAAATTTGAACATCATAAATATTTGTTAATTGGAAGGGTACTATTAAATTAGAGATCTTGAGAATTTTTTCAAGGACTCCTTGCTTGATTGTGTGAGAATTTGATAGGAATACATTGAAGAAGTCATAGCAAGAATAAGAATTAACTTCTACAAAGATCATCTCTACCATTCCCTACTTGTAGTTCAAAAGCTTTGGTCTGCCCTAGATAAGACATCCCTAACTACAGAGAAGATGTCTTATTGTTTCATAAGACATCTTTGAGAAGACATCTCCCTTTGTAACAAGATGTCTTTAACATGCCCAAGATGTCTTTCCTATTTTATTCAGTCTCAGACAAGATGTCTTGCATCCTCTCAAGACATCTCCATGGCATGAAACCTACCCTAAGATGCCTCCTACACTTTAAAAAGACCACTTTCTTACCTTCTTTTTACCCTCTTTTTTTTTGGCTAAGGATGTCATGCTCTAGATGACTTGTAATCCTCTCTTGCAACAGCAACACTTTCCTTAGAGCAAGATCTCCATGGCATATAGGAAGGAAGAAACCTTATTAAGATAGTCACAATGAAAATCAATGAAGAGTCATGGGAAAGAAACAAGAAGCAATAGGGGAGTAGCAAGATTAGACCCCTACAAATCCCAATTTAGATCCTTTGATGCAAAAAATAGATTTGAGAACAACAAATCTATCTCCATCATTATTGGAAGAAACTTAAGCTTTAGGCAAAAGAGTCAAAGTGAGTTATTTTCATACTTTGAAGTCATTGGTTGGATCTCTTTCATCACCAAATTTGCATGCATTTTGGAAATTCTTATTAGAGAATTTTTTTAGTAATATTGGTATTAAAAATACATTAGTTGGGGCCTTAACTTCAATGATGGGAGGGATAATAGTTCAGGTCTCTTCACAAATTATTAACAACCTTCTTGAGATATCCAATGTAAATGTGCATTGTGTGGTTATTCATTCTATGAATGACATTTTTAGCAATGGTATTGTATTGATCACGTATGATTAGTTTTGTGATGCTTTGTTTGGAACTATAGTATCTTTGCAAGAAGGTCAAGTGCATAGGCACCTAATGTTTTGGGATGCATCCACGCTCTTCCTTGTTGTAATGTATAACATCATTGTCAAAAGTGGAAGCTATGATTACTTACTTCCACCTTAGGAATTTGTGTTGTATTATTTATTAACATGATAATCACTTGACCTAGTGCATACTCTTTATCGAGACTTACTAGGGATGTACTCTTAAGGACATATTTATGGGCATTCATTACTCACCAATCTTATCATTTGACAAGTACGTGTTCTCATCCCTAAACTTCCTACTCTTAAACGGAAGAGAAACCTTGTTGAGTACACAAAAGAGAGGAGAACCACTCATGCAAATCCAGCAATTCCTTCATTATCACAAGGTCCTAATAGGTAAACATTAGCAAGACCTTCAACTCATGCACTAGCACAACTCAACTGATCAAAATCTATGAGTGCTCAAATAAGGTCTTCCATGAAGAAGGCCTTTTGCTTCATTACTAAGGTCTTTTCCAAACTAGGAAGGATTCTCACATACCTCCATGAAAGAATGGATTTAACAAGTATTTCTCCACTTCCCATAGGCTCTCCATAGTTTTAGGAGATTGCAAATTCTCATTGGATAGAGAGTGATGACTCCTCTACTATTGGATCATTCAAAGTCTATGACTCTAGAATGCATTAGACTCTGAGGAGTTGGCAAGAGTGCGAGCGCATGCCTAAGGGTAGCCCATTCCTCATACATAATGGCTAGCCCCATGAGCTTTCATGTAGGGGGAGTCTTCTACAAGACTTTCCAAAAGACTTCAAGGTGATGATGAGCCACAGTCCTTTGAGTAATAGGCTATGGATAGTCTTTTTGGTACTACAAAGTAGTGGAAATAGGTAGTTCCCAAGACATACTAGTGTAAAGCCACACCATCATCCTTATGTCAAGTGTCATCACGTGATTGTCCTATAGTTCCCACTCACTTTTGAGTGAAGTTACAACCACGATATGCTCCTATGATTGCACCCTTTGATGATGATGATGATGATGACATCTAATAAGTCTCTCGCTTCAGTACCAATAGTGATGATGATGAGGAAGAAACCTATAAGCCCATCCATGCAACATCTAACTTCAATGATGATGATACAAAGATTAGTGGGTAGTAAATTGATGATAATCCTCTCCTTTTGGATGATGTCCTAAAAGGAGCAGAGTTTTTTGGTAGTTTTTTATGAAGGTTTTGATGATTAGCATTATTTTAATTTGTAGTGGAAGACTACTCTTTGTGATTTGACTATTAGCATATGTAGACACAATGCAATTTGATTATATATGAATGTAGTTTTTAAATGAATATGTTTTTCTAGATATCATGATTTTTTATGAGAACTTATGTTATTGACATATTTTGATAAGGCATGCTTGTTTATGGAAAGCTTTATGACATGTGGTTATGGGATGCATTTTATATCTATTTTTTATCCTTCATTTGGTATTTTTACTAATTATCATCAATGGATGTGTGACTGCCACCCTATGACACATCTTTCTTTAATAAGTATGACTATCTCTATAGGCCTTATGAATCTTTATCATGAGAATTTTATATGCCTAATATTACTTTCATGCTAATCCATTGTTCAAGTTTTGGGCATCACCAAAAAGGGGAAGATTGTTGACTTTTTAGTGTGTCAAAAATCTTGAAAATGGAGAATGTATTAAATTGTCTCATCAGTTCTTGCAAGCCTAATGAAGCTAAGTTGAAACATTAATGGAACTAGGAAAAGAGTAAGAATGGACAATCTAGAATGATGGAGTTCAAGAGAAGATGTGAAGAATCAAAAGAAGATCATGAGGAGACATCCCAAGGTAAGAGAAGACATCTTGTAGGCTTTCAAGATGTCTCCTACTCCCACAAGATATCTAAAGTAATAAGGTTTGATCTCAAGAAAGATGTCTCCCTAAAACAAAAGACATCTCCCCCGAAAACAAGACATCTTATCCTAAGATAAGACATCTTCCATAAGACATCTTATCTTCCCAAAAGACATCTTCTCCAAGACATCTTGCACTTAGACAAGACATCTTTCCTATAATGTAGGAAAAATAGTGAAACTTTTCAGGCCTTGCAAAAGACATCTCAACTAGTCATTTCTAGCCATTGTAGAGATTCCAACAAGTAAATGGAGGAGAGCAAGGTTATAAAAGAAAATTCAATCTCAAAGGATTAAGCAAGCCTTCATCAAGCAATTAAGCAAGCAATTATGTACATTTTTATGAAGTTTAAGAACTTCTCTATCATTGATTGTATTTTGATATGTCTCTTAACGCAAATAATTTGAAGTTTAGTTCATTTCTTCCTTGATCTTCTTTTCTTATTATAAGTCCTTAGGGGCTAGATGTTGTTTGCCCTGTGGGATTGATGTGCTTCTTATGGGAAGACATTGATTGTAAAGGCTTATAACTTGTTGGAAACTTAAGAGGTTGGATGAGTTTTTGAGAGAAAGCATCCCTTGCAAAGCTATAGAGCTTGACTTGTAAAAATTTTTGTATCCTTGAAATCATATTTTCAAGAAAAAGAAAGCCTATAGATGTACAAAGATTCTACCCTTTGAGTGTGGACGTAACCAAATTAGGGAACCACATAAATCAGTTGTGCAAAAATTTGGTATTATTGGCTTAAACTTATTAATTGGTGTTCGCGCCGCTCCACCCTCTCTCTCCAAGTTCTCAATATTTAAGATTCACCTAGATCTATGCTAATGAACCCCAAAAGCTTTGAAGTACATAGTCTTAGAGAGGAAATGTAGTAACAAATGGGAGCGACTAGAACCAATCAACAAGCCATCCTCACTACCCTGGAAAAAGTCTTCAATATATTGGAGAGTTTGGATGGAAGTGTAACAATGCTAGAGAAGAAGATGCAGCCTCCCATTGAGGATGATGATGAAGGCCATGACCCTTCTCATTTTGAGAAAGAGGAGGAAGAGAGCATGGAAATTGAGGAAGGTAGGATTGGAGAATAATTGTAGATATTTTCATCTAGAACTTGTTTTTTTTTTTGGCATATATGATACATTAATTTTGTTTTGTAAACTATATTGCAACTACAGGAGATCTAGAACATGATTATTTTCTCATGATGTTATGCTTGATATATTGGGACTTGAATATGATGTTATTACACTATATTTTTGATGTTATAATAGTAAAATTGGATTGTTTTAATAGGTAACATGTAGGATTATAAGCTTAAGAAACATTTTGGCTTGTGAGAAATGGAATACAAATACTCCCTACTTAGAGTTTATTTTGGTGATAACATTGTTGATTATCATATGTTATTATATCCTTAATGCCAATATGTAGATAACGTGGATTTAGCATGCTCCAAGTTGTTATATTATGAGGATTATGATGAATGAATGTCACTATTTTAAGTTAATCATGCATGATTTGTAAAGATCATTATTATTATTGCCTTATTTGACCAGGGTTTGGTCAAAGACTAGCTAGGGGCTATGTAGAGATCCTACAATAACCTTATTATTTCAATTAAAAGAACTTTAAAATTTATATTTTTAACTAAGCTATCACAGGTTATCGATTGAATCAATACCCTGCAATAGGACTTATTGCTCTTTGTCTATATTTGTTGAAGATAATTGCTTAAGCAACAAGGTTGATGAACAGCGATATCGCGTATGCGATCTCACAGCCACCACGCGATATCGCATCCTACCTCATCTTCTATAAATAAGAGGTGGCGCCCTTGGTTCAAGATAGTTAGACTTAGACCCTTAGCTAGACTCTTGCATTTTTGTCATTCCAAAGCTAGAATTATTTCTGTGTGCCCGCAGTAGGAATCATAAAGTAAATGGATCTTTATTCGAGCAATTTGTACCTGAGCACAATTTTGTGTACGGCAATAAAGATGAACTTTATGATAAACCTTGCAACATACAGATTAAGCTAATTAGTAATTAATGATTATTTAACATTTTCCTAGTTAATTAATATTTCTCTCAACCTTCAACCCCCTTAGTTAAATACACTCAGTACGAC
>MNCI01011597.1:5309-19104 GCA_015680685.1 Gnetum montanum
AATACACGATATTGTGATTCCTATGTAGGCCTATAAATACCACATTTGGGCACACAGGAAAAGGGAGGTCTGTAAGTGTTAGAGTAGAGTCTGCTTTGCCAATTTTCAATTCATTTCAGTTCTTTCCCTAGTGCATGCCCGCAATGTGATGATTGTAATTGTATGGAACCTTTATTTGAGTGTGATGTACTTTGACACACACATGATCGGAAATAAAGATCGAGATTACTCCCTTATTGCAACATTCACTTAGTCTTTAATTGTTTAATTGTTATTTTTATTTACTGTCATTTATAGTCATTTACTATTTCTGTTGTTAAATGTGGAATGAGTATGACTTAATCACAAAAATTTAAGTGTAACTACTTAGTAACCCAGTAGCGTATCTAGGAGTGCTCAAGTAATATGCACTTGGTAATCCCAGAAGTAGTACACGAGGTCCAAGATGCACACAGATGATTAAGGGATGGATGCTTATCACACTTAGGCTAATTTGGATTTTGCTTCTCATCACCTATTAGCTTAAAGCAAGATTATTTCCCATTGTCTCTAGGAGTAGCACTAGTTTAGGATCACATCATACACCTTACTCTGGACTAAACCATATTTGACCAAGTAAATACTAGTCCAAGTGAGAAGACAACAAACTACAATCAACGTCTAACTATCTAGATACCACAAATGGTTCATCTGTGGAGTTTGACTGGATCATGTGTGAATGTTCGTATTCATATGGTTGAGTGTAGGGGTACCTAGCCACTCATCAATAAGAAAGGGACTACACATTTCCAAAACAAGGAAAACCATATAGTGTGTGGATGGGTGAATGTTGTGGACTCACTGTCCATTACATGAAGAAGAAGCCTTGTCCTAATTACCTATAATGAAATTCAAAGCTAGAAACTAGACACCAACAATCACATAAAATAATACATACCACCATCAAGTAACGCATTACCAATGTACCTAGCACTTATTAACAAAAGTTAGAAAATCACACCAAAATAAGAAAAATATAAAAGAAAGTATAAAATATTCAAGAAATAGCAAATGTACTAACTATGGTGCAAAAAAAAAATTAGAAAAGATTAATAACATAAAAAAAAAGATGTAAAATAAAGAATGTGTAAAACAAAAAGTTGTAAGAAAAATGTGTAAAATAAAAATGTTTGAAAAACTAAAGAGCCACTTAAATGATTAGCATGGTTGACCATCTCCCCCATGACTAAGTTGAGAGGAGGAGATCTGAAATATGGAGCATGATTGTCCATTAGATGAGGTGCTTGCCATGTTAGCTAGTGTATGCTCATGGAAAGGTTTAATTTTTTGGATGTTAACTAGGTGTTTCTTGTTTGGGCTCTCAGGTTTATAGATCATCATGGCCCTAGAAGGGAAAGTCTCATAAGTGATGTAAGGTCCTTCCCATAAAATTTGGAACTTAGTTCATTGAGGTATGTATGTGGGGTTCTAGTAAAGAACTTTGTCTTCTAGTTGAAATTTGACTTTTCTAATTTTCAAGTCATGACGCTTTTTGTTATAGGCCTTATGCAACTCGTTAGATGATAGGGCTACTAATCAGTTTTTATCTAGTAGGTTGAGATTCATGAGTCTTTCTTTTTGGGCTAGACTTAAGTCAAGGTCAAGGTCACAAGCTATTGAAAGTGTACAGAGTTCAGATTGAATAGGAAGTGTTGGTAGTTTGCTATACAGGAGCTCATAGGGAGAGTCACTTATAGGAAGTTTCCAAGTTGAGCGATAGGCCTATAGGGCATTGTTGAGTTTTGTGTTCTAGTCCTTCCTATACTTGCTAATAGTTCTTGTTAGTATTCTTGTGATTTCATTATTGGTAACCTTAGCTTGACTATTAGCTTGGGGATGATAAGGTGTTGTAAGTTTATGTTCGACCCCCAAGTGTTGCATGAGCTTCTGAAAAGTAGTGCTTGTAAAAGAAGTTCCATTGTTAGAAATTAATGCACATGACACACCAAACCTATTCACAAAATTTTGTTGTACAAATTGAGCACCACTAGAAGATGTACAGTTGATGATGATTACTAATTCTACCCATTTTGTACAATAGTTAATAGTGAATATGATGTATGCCTTTCCATTTGACATGGATGTGATGGGACCTATGAAGTCAATGTCCTAGATGTCAAATGGTTCTAATGGTTAAATCCATTGTTGAGGTCCCTCCATTCGAGCAGTCATTCCACCATCTTGTTGGCATCATTCACAAGAGTGGATGAAATAGTGAGTATCCTTGAAAAGTGTTGGCCAATAGTACTCTGCCATCAGGATTTTAATGGCCATGCATCTCCCAGCATAGTGTCCTTTGCAAGGACCTTCATCAACATCCTAGAGAATGCATAGTTGATCAGCACTAGAGACACACCAATGAACTAGGTCATCAATGCACACCTTGTAGAGGTGTCCATTGATCTCCATGAAGTGCTTTACCTGATGAAGAAATTGCTATTTCTTCCAATGGTGCATCCCTTGTGGCATCTTCTGAGTGAGAAGATAGGTGAGAATGTTATCATACCATTTTGGCTCATTAGGAATTTGTTCAGTTATAGCCCTAGCAAAGAGAAGTTCATTAGGAAATGTACCAGATAATGGGCTTTTGTCCTATTTATTGTCCCATCACAACTAAGACAAGTGATCAGAGATCACATTTGTAGTGTCCTTTCTATCTACCATTGTAAGATTGAATTCGTGCAAGATCACCAACCACTGTATGACACGGGGGCTCACTATTGGATTTTTCATTAGGAAGTAGATGGCACTATGATCAGTGTGCACAAACACCTTATATCCATGCACATAGTGCCTGAACTTTTCTAGAGCAAACACCACAAGCATCAATTCTTTCTTTGTGGTGGTGTAGTTTAGTTGTGCACCCACAATGCCTCAGTTGGTGTAGTGAATGTAATATGGACATTTCTTGTCATCTAATTGCATCAACACAACTCCAAAGGAATAATTTGATGCATCTATCATAATGTGAAATGATCTAGACCAATCAAGTGCTTGTAGGATTAGAGTTTCCATAAGTTTTTTTTTTTAGTTGCTGGAATGCATTTTCACATTTCAAGGTCTAGACAAAAAGAACATCTTTCTTTGTTAGCTCCACCAATGGCTTTGTGATCTTAGAGAAATTCTCTATGAAGTGTCGGTAGTAGCCAATATGTCCAAGGAATGACCAAAAATCTTTAACTATTTTTGGCTAGTGAGCTATTCCTTAGATGACCCTTTTTTAAGGGTCCACTTCAATTCCTGCTTGTGAGATTTTGGGCCTCAGTACAATGCCCTCTTGTACCATGAGGTGACTTTTTTGTTAATTGATCCATAAGTTGGTTTTAACACACCATTTCAACAGTTGCTCAAGGTAGTCCAGGGCTTGCTCAAATGTAGCTTCATAGGTGGAGAAGTCATTCATAAAGACTTCCACACTACTACCAATCTACTGTTGAAAGATGCTCAAGACTAGGTGTTGAAATGTGGCAAGTGCATTGCATAGACTAAACAACATCTTGCGATATGAAAAAGTCCCCCAGGGACTCGTGAACATTGTCTTTGGTTGGTTCTTTGGTGCAATTTGAATTTGGTTATAGCCACTATAACCATCTAGGAAGCTATCATAGCGATGCCCTGATATTGTGTTGAGCACCTAGTCAAAAAATGGCAATGGAAAGTGATCCTTGAATGTTGCCATGTTCAGTAGCTTGAAATTGATGCAAACCCACCACTTGCCACCTTTCTTTGGCAAAATTTTAAGTAGGCCAACCCACTCACTGTCTGTAATGGGATAAATGGACCCTGCCTTGAGGAGTTGCTTGATTTTCTCTTTGACAATTTACTTCAATTTGGAGTTCAACTGCCTCTATGGTTGTCATTTTGGCTTCATGGCTGGGTTAGTGTAAATGTAATGTTGGCATATCCTAGGATCAATCCTTGTGAGTTCAAGATATGACCAAGCAAAAGCTACTAACCATCTTTCAACTATCTTCAACAACATCTCTTTCTATTCTAGAGCAAGTCTTGCATTGACTATAACTAGCTTCTTATTTTTCATAAATACATATTTCATCCTAGCTGGTAACATTTTTAGTTCAAGGGGCTCTTACTTAAATTTATCAGGAATTTCTAACTCTCCCTAGTGGGTATCATCATTTGTATCTTCAGAGAGTTGGTGATGAACTTTCTTGAGTTCATCCATGCTCGTGACATACTCACAAGTGATGATGAGCGACAATGACACCAATGATGAGTGGTGAGGTACCCCTATGCCTAACCATAGAAATTACAAGTGTCCATGTGCAATCCGATTGAATTCCATGGATGGGACTAGTTGTAGCATCTAGATCATTATGCCTTGATCATAGATAGTTGTCTTCCCACTTGGACTAGTGGTAGCTTTGTCACGTATAGTTTAGTCCAAAGTGAGGCATATGATGTGGTTCCTAATTCTATGCTATGCTACTCTTCATGATAGAAAGAGATAAATTGATTAACGAATGAATAATGGAAACAAAACCTAAATTAGCCTAAGGTAATGGTATTCACTCCTAATCATCCATACACATCTTGGACTTCATGGAGCTACTTCTGGGATTACCAAGTAGACGTCACTAGTTGTGCTAAATGATACACCTCTGGGTGACCAAGTATTTACACTTAAATGCTTGTGATTAAGGCGTACACATTCTGCTTAACAACAAGAATAGTAAATAACAATAAATGAAAATTTTTAACTAGAAAAAGCATTAAATAATTAAAAAATGATATTAATCTAAGTGGATGCTACAATGATGGAAGTAATCTTGATATTTATTGCTAGTCATGTAGTGTGTCCAAGTGCATCACACTCGAACAAAGGTGCCATATGATTACAAATAGCACACTACAGGTATGCACTGGGAATAATAGACTGAAAAGAAGAAATTGAAAATTGAAACTATCTATTACTACTTTCTAAAACTAAGTTAAACTATCTCATTTGGAAGCCCAAGTGCAGTATTTATAGGTGAGGTCCAGATGAGGCGATGTCGGGTATCTAATGTCACTTATTAGCCCTGATGTTAGGTACATGATGTTGGGATTCTGATGTTGCGTATCTGACATCAGGGCATATCAAATCACAACTCATCATACCCCCATGATTGAATGAAAACTCATCATTGAGTTAAACTAAGGAATAAGTTCTCTACAAATATTGGGCAGGTATAGGATTATTGACTAACTCAAACAATAGACAAAATAGTTGACTCTTGGCATGTTGTAGTGATGCAGTACAAAAATGGGATACATTATTATAGAATAAAATCAAAAATGGGACTGGGAAGCTCATGTGGTACCTAGAGATGGTAGCTCTTCCATTGGTTGCTTCCCTTTGTCCTTAGGCCACTAAAATTTGTAACGGTTGAGTAAGGCCTATAATTTTTCCTCCTTCATCCTTGGGTTGTGCACCATCTAGGCTGCTGTGTTGATGTGTGCTGGTGCTGGTACATCTCAAGGACATGGTAGCTACAAAAAAATGTAATTTTCCTTTATGTACCATGCCACAAACTACTGTCATTCTTCCTTGAAAGCCCTAGCTTTATCCCTTAGCTCATGATAGTATGTCAATCTTTGAGCTAGGTTTGAGGCTACATTTTTCTGTCTATGATAAACTAGCTTTGACCATCTGCAATTTTGAGTTTGGCACTTGTAACTTTTGCAAAGCATCTTTGTAATCCACAAACTCTTTTTCATAAAGTGCATAGGTGGTTACCACTTGCTACTCCAACTTGCTTCAAGGACGACCTATGGTTAACAGGGCAAGGTTGGCATATTTGAGGTTAGCCAACACCATGTATTCCTTCAAATCTTCTATCTATAGGTTCTTATTTTTAACTTCCAATTGTTGGACCATGGCATAACTATTCAAAATGGCCTACCATTTAGAATTTTGTTCTACAAAGGAGCTAATGTGGGCCTTGTCCATCTTGATTTCCTTTTCATTAATCTCCTTATACATGCCAACTTGGTCACAGAAGTATTCCTTTAACTTCTCATGTTTCTTAGCCTCGTTCTGCAATGCACTGATCTTGATTAGTATGTTATGGTGAATAGCACATACCTCCTCCAGAGTAAATACTTTTCACTAGGTCCTAGATAGTGCACAAAACAAAAAAAAATGTCCCTAGCAGCGATGCCAATGATGAGCAGTGAGGTATCCCTATGCCCAACCATATGAATCACTAAGGAGATACATACGATTTGGTTGAATTCTGTGGACCTATAGTTATCTTGCACACTATTTTCTCTAGGAAGTGAAATGATGTTAAGAACATTCGTTGTGTTCCCAACTACACTTATGAGGCTCAAGGGTATGGTTTAAGTATAACCAAGGTATATGAATTTTTGTTGTTTTATATTTTATGGATGTAATTTCCTACAATAAAAATAAGGGTAGAGTAGACTGAAAACTAATGTCTATCACCTAGCTAGCCTAACACAAGTAACCACCCCACTTTCCTAGACACATCCTGAACACATATAGCACTGTTAGGCTACTAAACATTAATTATTGCTAGGTTATCAAGTACTATATGAATGCTTGAAGTGGTCATGCTTGCATTCATTAACTACTAAAAATAAATTGCTTAATTCAAATGCATTAAAATAAAGAGCGTGAAAGTAAAATGCATTAAAAGAAATATTAAGCTATTCTTAGTGCTGCAAGGATCGTCAAAAGAGTTTGTTTTATTTCCATCACATTGCTATGCTTAGGAACATGAGTGCTCGAACAAAGAATTGTATACACTTTAGACTCCTTCTACGGGCACTCAGAAGATATTCTAACTCTGAGGAAAATAAACTATAAGAGCTTCGCTACTCTGACTAAGAATGACTAAAAATTGACTCAAAATGGGAGCCCAAGCACAGTATTTATAGACTTTTGGAATATACCCTAATGTTGGACATGTGATGTCAGACCAAGGCCCCAACATCGTGTAAACAACATCGCGACTCTCACATCATGTACCCAATGTTAGAGCCAATAATAAATGTGTTTCATCAACTAGTATTACCTAAACTTCATATAACTATTGACACTCACTAATGCTTCTTTAACTACAAATAATGTTTGAAATCATTGTTGAACAAGAAAGGAAACTCCGTGATAGAATTTGAAGCCTTGAGAAAGTACCATTTGGGGGCAAATCCCAAATCTACAATTAACTCAACTTAGAAAAAGGAGAAAAACTAGCTAATAGTATTACAATAAAAATGCTACTCAATCAATTTTGAAGAAGAAATTATTCAATATTAAGATATTAAACATAAATTAAAAGATTAGGAAAACAAAATTTCAGCTTGTTGAATAAGTAGTAAAGAGCACTTCTAGAAGAAACTTTTGGCCAGTTTTAGCCAAATTGGCTAAACATCACATAATTTTTAATCAGTGCAAATAACTATTTGTTGCCCTATCAACCTAACTTCTACAATGTGAAGTGACATCAAATAAACTTTCTTCCCCTCAAAATATTCTCTTTATCATAAATTTTTTGTCCAATAGATTCTTTGGGTCTTTTTCTAGTTTTGTTCTAGTTTCTTGGTTCTACTATCAAAAGGTTATATGTGAAGGGCCTTAAAAATGTTGAAATTAATAGTCAAAGTAAATTTGAACAACATTAAATATGGTCTAAAGATGATTGTAAAATTTTGGTGAATAGATTATTGATGCAAATGGAAAATCAAAGAAACATCAAATTAAATGATGCCACTCTAAAAAGGAATTGACACTTTTTACTAATGCATGTTGATGAGTCATGAATTGTTGGCCATGATATCACGTACATGATATCACAGGCGATGCAATATCATGTATGCGATATCATGTACGTGATATCATAGCCAACATGATATCATGTACACGATATCACAACCTAGATGCCATATCACAACCTATCTCCTCATTTATAAATAAGAGGTGGATAGATTTGAAAGGGAGTTTTTTGTTTTAAGTTTTTAGTACTAAGGTAGGGACTTTTTGTTAGTTTTTTCTCTCAACCCTTTCTCCCAGTGCATGCCTGTAGTGTGATGATTGTAATTGTATGACATCCTTATTTGAGTGTGACGTACTTGGACACACACATGACCGACAATAAAGATTGAGATTACTTCATCATTGTAGCATCCACTTAGCTTAATCTCTTAATTGTTATTTTTATTTATTGCTTTCTTAGTTAATGCCTCTCTACCCTTATTTCCTAGTAACGCGGAATGAGTACGACTTAATCACGAGCATTTAAGTGTGACTACTTGATAACCCAGTAGCGTACCTAGGCCATGCACTTGGTAATCCCAGTGGTAGTCATGCACGAGGTCCAAGATGTGTATGGATGATTAAGGAATAGATGCTCATCACACGTAGGCTAGTTTAGATTCTCTCTCTCCTCTCTCCTAGCTTAGTTGACATTATTCACCATCATACGTAGGAGTAGCATTAGTGTAGGAACACATCATTCACCTCACTCTGGACTAAACCATACGCGACAAAGCTAATACTAGTCTAGGTGGAAAGATAGCAAGCTGCGATCTACGAGTAACTATTTGAATACCAAAACTAGTCTATTTGTGGAGTTTGACCGTATCGTGCATGAAATGCTCATATTCGTATGGTTGAGTGTAGGGGTACCTCGCCACTCATCATTGGCGCCATTGCTGGGAACGGTGCTAGTTATCTAGATTAGTTATATCATACAAGGTCGCTGTATAGGAATTAATGATATATCTTTTAAGAAGAAATAATTACAAAAAGTCACATACAAATTCACACACAATTTCACAACCATGCTTCTCCTACAAGACTATGATAATGCCACATCTAGTGAGGTAATTCATTGGAGAAACAACGAATTATATGACTATGAAGATTTGAGTATGCAATCTAAGGTGGGGGTTTCTTATAAACATAAATGAAGGTAGCATGATGCCAATGCATGAAAGCATAACTTACCTGATGACGATGCACCCCTACTGGCCACTACAAGCCTAACAAAAATACAAGAGGTTGTTCGAATCTCCCATAGGAATCGTAAAGAGAGCTGCCTACCCAGGCTCAATTTAAACAACTTTCCCAATTTCTCCGAAGGCTATGACTTAGATCCACAATAACATTTACAAGCCTTCTACGATGCCTGTGCATGGAACAACATTGATAATGGTTGGAAAAAACTCAAGCTCCTTCTTATGACACTTGTTGGCCAAGCAAAAGTATGGTATAGATTGTTAAAACCAAATTCAATACGATGTTGGCCAACAATGGTAGAACTCTTTAATGAAAGATATCAAACTTATGCAAGAGTGTCGACCTTGAGGAAAAAAATCCAAGAGTGAAAACAAGCACAACATGAACCCTTGGACATGGCCTTAGAAAGATATTATGCACTGTTAAACAACTATCCAAGCCATGAGTTCTCCAAGGAGAGGCTAATGTACCATATCATTGATGGGCTTCGTGATGAAATAAGAGAGACCCTAGGGATGTATGCCCAAGGTCAACTATACGAACTATGAACCCATCAATTCCAAGATCTTATTAAGTGGATAGCAAAAGAAGAAGGTGAAATGGCTAGATGGAAGAGTGTTGAAAAATAGCAACGAGACCAAAATCTCAACTTAAAAGAGGCTCATAATCACAAAAAGGAGAAATCAACCTATCTCAAGGAGGAAGAACCATCTTTGCTAGTACAATAATCATTAGAAGAAATCGAGGAAAATATCAATAAGATGTTGGAATGGATGCATAAAAAGTGTGGGGAATATATCAATATTATTGGAGATAGGGTTTTGACAACCCGAGAAGTAGGAAAAAATATCATTAGATAATCAGAAAGAAGGGATGAGAAAAATAAGAGCTCAACTGCCAATCATACGTATGAATGCAACATTTGCCTGTACGATCACCCCAAGGGCCAATGCCCAATCTTGTTACATTTATATGAGCAATAATGATACTGTGTTTGATCACCCCAAGGGCCAATGCAACAAAGATACTGTGTTCGATCATAGTGGCAACAATCCCATGCATGGGGGAAGCCATCCCTAAACTGGGGACACCCTTCATATCATCTGAATCTAAATGCTTATCTAGTTCAACATCCTATTTCCCCAACTGGATCAACATACTCTATCTCACTACATTATCATTCTCCTCAATAGTATCAGCCCATGTCCTCAACACAACCACCGCCTTATGTACCTTACACTTCTCCTAAATTTTAACATTCTCACCCTTTCCCTCCTTCTACATCGCCACCAACTGTTCTTGAAGTGTCTACACCATAACAACAACCCATGAACGTTACTTGTGCTACTATTGCCAATAGCAGTGAGAGACCTCCTCAACATCAAAGGCATCCCTTCTTTAGACATGACCGTAGGAAGGGACAACATAGTTTTCAGGCCACTGCATTCTCCAACTTAGCACAAGTCCAACACTGTGGTGCATCCTTCTCCTTGAACCTAATGCCTTGTGTCACTTCATTAGGACCACCAATTAACACTATAACAACCATACGTCCCAATGAATATAGCCATGGAGGGTGACATCCCGATCCTTGCATGCCTTCTTACGGTCTCAAATATCATAGTGGGTCAACTCTTTACTCGAGAACCACATCTTATAAATTGCCCCACTATGCTTACTATAATCAGGTGTGTGAACCCCAATGGGGTAAGTATGACTAAGTTTCGATATTTCCAACATGCAAGGATCCTCATCTTTCATTTATTAATCAACCGTTTAGTTATGGGGGATATCCCCCATTCTAATAACAAGCAGGATTAATAACTATTTTTCATTTTCTTTAATTTTACAATTTTTTGTTATCCAGTTTTTCATTTTTCAATTTCTTGTTTTACCTTTTTGTCTTTTTATCTTTTTACAAGTAATCTCATCTACGAATAAAAAACTCATGTGGCTCATTGGTTGAGGTGTGTTCTATGTTATCGAGTCTCGAGTGATCAATTATTTGGATAGTGAGCCCATTACACCCACTCATCCATTCTATAAATAAGAGGTTCTGTTCAAGGGTACAATGATATTCTTGACATTATTAATACTTAAAATTAATTTTGTGTTCATTGTACCTAGAATGAAGAAGGATGGATCAAGAGGGAATGATTAGGGTGTGACATCAAGGGGACTTGTAGATTCTCTTTGGTGATGACTATGAGAGTTATCATGCAACGTGGTTGTACTAAGATCCTTGTAGATCTAACACAAAATGGGAGTAAGAGTAATCAAAAGGCACTCAAATGTCCAATGATGTTCTAGGGGGTCCCACTAGAAAGACATGCACCCATGCCTGAGGGTTGGAGGCTTCTTTGGATTTAGCAATAAAAAAAAAGGAAAGAAAAAAGAAGAAGAAAAAGTAGCACAAAGCAAAAATCACTCCTCCCTTGAACAAAATGCTAAGTGCTTGTATGCCTTGTTGTTATGGTACTCTCATAGTCGCTCATCATGGGATGAAACAATGTAGTGTCACTGATTAGAGGAATGGACTTGGTCCTAATCTTGGAATGACGAGTTAATGACACATTAATCATGACTTACACGTAGGATTCATTGTGCCCTGAGTCGGTTACCTCATGTCCCAATCTCTACAATCCCTTCTATAGTCCATCTCATCTTGCTGTTCATGTAATTGTAGCTCGTGTCTTGTGTAGCATGGAATTCTTACCTCATTTTGGTGATACTTACATGTGTGTGTTTTGTAGAACCAGTGTGGATTACATTTAACCCTTCTAGTACCTATGGACATTTTAAGGTGTGGTTACGCAAGGGCATTAGAGGTTGGAACCTTCTTTAGAGGACCCACTTGCATAATTTTTTGTAATTTTCACTCATAACACATATTCCACACACCATCTATTACCCTCAATGTATTTTCAATGATATTCTTTCCCTTATTACTATCCCTCTGATTCAAATGTTCCTATGAACCATCACATAGTGTGTTTCTCCCCTTTACCATCTGAGGTCCTTATTGATAAATTCCACACTATCATAATTTTTATGCCTTTAGAACTAGTTGAATTATCGTGGAACCCTTGAACACTCATCTAGATGTCCTTAGTTTACATCGGTTAATTTCAGAAAAATATTAAAAAAATTGGTACATTCTATAAAGTGCCCTAACATCGATAGCCCACAATATTGTGTATGCGATATCACATCCCAAAAATATATATACATGTGACCCCCCACTAATCATCATTTGTAATTGTTAATGTGGGGGAAGTTTTTGAAATTTCTCTCTATGACTTGCGATTGCATACCCCTTGCTTTCATATCCATAACTCGCTCGTTGGTCCTTCGATTTTCATTCTGTTTGAACCTACTTGAACCCAGAGTGTTTAGCTTAGTCATGGGGGAGGGGCACATGCCGAATAGCAGATAAATTTTTTGAAATTTTTCATTACCCGAAAGACATTATTAACGGTAATTAATTATAAAGTTAAGGATAAATGTGCCAAAAACAATTTCATCTCCTTAGTTATACTAGTAAACGAGATTTGGAAACCACCTAAGAAAAGAGGATTCAATATTATAATCTTTTGGGGACATTTTAATTAATGTCACACAAAGATAAAGAAATTCATTAAGGCAAGCAGTAAGGTATAACCTAACTTTGGTAACAACCTTACTAACAATTGGCCCCATGTGATTGTAGATGGCCTCGAAACGTGGATAATAGGAAGGTCTTGCTCAAGGTGGGATCAAGCAACCTAGGAGAGGTGAAGGATAAGCTCTTGCCAAACAACATGCAGAGTAGGAGGAACAATCATTTAGTATCCACCAAGAAGACCCTGCCATTGTACAATCAAGGTAGGCAGAAGGAGAAGATACTGCAGTGTCTAAACAGGGACGACATCTCACGTTGCCCCAAGATTATGTTCAGGCCATCCATGAAAGGTCCATATTTACTGTAGTGATCATGGAATTAAACTTTAGACCTTTTGCAGAATTTTCTCTAGAAGCTATTAGGGATCACCTCAAAGGGTCCTCATTATGGCCTACCCTCTCTGAAAGTAGTGCTTGCTACTTAGGGGAAACGTACCAATTTTGGCACAACAAATAAGAAGGCACCACGGTTAACATTTGTGGTGTGACTATTGATTTCTCTATTCAAGCCATTTCAAAAGTATTAAACCTTCTGAATACAGGGCCAAAGGTTGCTTAGAACCAGCTAGACACTTTTAGAACTGAGCAACTTAATAAACTATTGATAGAGAATAAAAGGGTGGTGGAAGAAAAAGAGAAGGCTGAATGGGATGCCTCTATGGCACAAGTGCAAACTTACGTGCACGCCAAGGCACTCAAGGCCTTACAAGAGTAGACACTCCAGGCCATACTTCAACACCATCAAATCCCAAGACCTGGAGCGCAAGACAAGGGAAAGACACACATGGAGAAGCCACCATCACTAGGAACTACATGAGTTTCATCCAATCTTGTAGTTATAGGATTTTCTTTTGCATTCTTCAAGTTATGTTTCAATTTTGTTCTGATTCCACACTATGGGATGAATCCATTCTAGTCAGTTAATAATCCCATACCTATCCACTATGTAATCAATGGAGCTTGTTCTCACTTTAACTCAAAGATGAGTTTTCATTCAGTCGTGGGGGCATGATGAGTCATGAATTGTTGGCCATGATATCATGTATGTGATATCACAGGCGACGCGATATCACATACGTGATATCACGTACACAATATCATGTATGTGATATC
>MNCI01011597.1:19262-33918 GCA_015680685.1 Gnetum montanum
GATGCTCATCGTACTTTGGCTAGTTTAGATTCTCTCTCCTCCTCTCTCCTAGCTTAGTTGACATTATTTACCATCATATGCAGGAGTAGCATTAGTGTAGGAACACATAATTCACCTCACTTTAGACTAAATCATACGTGAAAAAGCTAATACTAGTCTAGGTGGGAAGACAACAAACTACGATCTACGAGTAACTGTCTAGATACCACAACTAGTCCATCTATGGAGTTCAACTAGATCGTGCGTGAAATTCTTGTATTCGTATGGTTGAGTGTAGGGGTACCTCGCCACTCATCACATGTTAATTTGGAAAAAAATATACTACATGGATCTTTCATTGGAACCTAGAAATAATTATAATATAGGTACACCCCAAGATCTATCTAATTATAACTTTAAGAGGGTAGAGTAGATATCAGACCCTAAAAAATGAATCATAATATTAGAAAAATTTAGAGTAAATCAAATCATCGAAGAGAGAGTCAAAAGAAAAAGCCCAATAGTTTTGAGGTTGTCTTTTCAGGCTTTTGTCCTTATAATTAATTCTAATAAACCTATCCTTTGGGGTAGGAAAAGGATCAGACCTTGTTCTTATTCAAAGGCACCCTCACAAGTTTTCACTTCTTACTAAATGGTTTCTTGTAAAGAGAAGGAGCAAACTCTCTCTAAAGAAAAAAGAATACATCAATTCGAGATAGAGAACAAATAGTAAAAAAAGCTAAAATCTTTTCATCCTTGAGCTTCCAATAAAAAAAATTAATACTATAGAAAATAAACTAATTGTTTAGTATTTATGAGAAGATGTTTTTCTTGAAGTTGTAGCTAATTAAATTTTATAACTTAGCATTGCCTACTAGAATTGAACCCATGACTTGGAACTTTTAAATAAAAAATTCTACCACTAAGCTAATACGTCATTGCTAATCAAGGATGATTATACTTTAATACAAGTGCCTATACAAGTTACCTTACAAAAGTGTACAAAATTATTTTAATTTCAACAAGAAGTGATTATTTCCTTAAAAAATTAGTTGTAAGAGATTAATGGCTAGCCTGAAGAGATATTGATATGGTGTAAAATAAAGATTTGAGGGAAAGAAATGTGATAGAAAATGAATAAAAGAATGCATCTCTTAAGAAAAAAGATAAATTAATTTGGCTGCAAGTGATGATGGTTAGCAAGTAGGTGTTAAGACAATATATAAATGTATTATTAAATCACATGTGTGGTTACATTTTAAAGTCACTTTATTATTATAATGTGTTAATGGTTACGTTGAATTTGTTTTAAATTAGCCTATGTATATTTTAGCTCTATTAAAGTCCTCTACTACAAATCTAGATTCCCAAATTTGGGACATACTTTGACTGCTTAAATCTTACATTTAGATTAACCTATGGTAGGCTAGAGGATAGGTCTTATTTCACAGAAAAGTGCAATAAAGCTTTGTTGGATTTATTGTGGAGTAGATCTCATCAACCTATGTAATCCTCTGTAGGATCTTTTAGCATGTTTGTTGTTGTTTGCTACATTCACTACTTCATCTCAAATATCCTATGTAACACAATAGATGGAGCAAAGCTTTCCAACTATGGTAGTATGAGAACTCTCTTAATTAAATTAGTGCAGGAATTTAAACTTCACAAAACCATTGTCAGTAATCTCAAAATCCATTTTAACTAGCTAAGAATGAACCTTATCATTTTTCAAAAATAACTCAAAATGATTTTATTAGTTATCAAATTTAGATATGAAAGAGAACCAAGAATTTTCTTCATGCTATCTTAGAGATCAACCAAAAACCTAATAATACCTATTGCAAGGATAGTAAATCAAACCAAAGCATACATGTTGTAAAACCAGATGATGAAATATCCAGAGCTAAAGTCCAAACATAATCTTGTCTTATCATAGAAAAATAAGTTGTTGGATACTATTTTTTATCTATTTATGGATGCTTCATATTTCAGTAAAATTTAAGTTTATTTCAGGGGAAGAATACTTTCAAATTTCATGTGATTGCAGGTATCTAAATAATTTTTTTAAAAAATTTTTTGAAGAGCTAAAAACAATACAAGAATGAAGAAAACCTACTACTACTGATGATTATGGAAGGCTAAGCATAGGACATACTATGAAATGGTCATTATGTTTCCACTCTATACTTGAAACCTATAATATAAATATTGAAATAAAAAAAATTAAATCTAGAGCAAATCACAACATTAATGTTGCTTTCTGAATGAATTTTTGTTTAAATCAGTAAAGAGTTCTGGTACCTAATGTCTTTTAACAAGCAAGTGGATGCTTATTCTAGGTCCATTGGTCCATTTTGATATGTTCCTGCAAAGACTTTTAAACTCACTTTCATATTTTAACAATGAGACATTTTTCACTTAGTTGAAGCATGCAAAATGTTAATATGTTATGCATTTACTTAATTTCTCTTGGTTACATGCTGTCATCTTATAAATAGTCAATAATTTAAAGTTTTATTCCCTCCACCTACTCATGTCACTTGTGATTATTCATGTTAATTTTTAAGTTTCATAATTTAGAATAATAGGAGTATGTAAACATAGTATTATTTTTAGAGTAGATCTATCCAAGATTAAATAAGGTATGGTTAACTAATATTTTAAGAGAGTCATTGACAACATCCAAGATATCATCTCAAGATATCTTTTTGGACCAAATATTCTTTTACAATGGTCAATTCTAGGGAAATTTTGGCTAATCTATTTCCTTGACATTCTATGGATATTATGGTTTTGGATATTCATTATGAATTTTATCTCATGGATCTTGAGATGATATTTTATGTAGCATGTGGTCCCATCCTATAGCTTATTCTAGCTACACTAAGGTGGTAGGCTCTACTAGAAGGTTTTTGATCCTTCATGCATGTTTATATGTAGATTTAGGTGGTAGAATCTAGGACCTTGATGATGATGGAGCTTGATTGATGGAGTTTGTTTCCTTTGTTTCCACATTTAGTTTTCTTTGAGATTTCATGTAGTGATAGTTATGATGTAATGATATTGATGAACTCTGTTATCAACTCTTTGAGATTATGGTTATGTTATGATTTATGAGTTATATTATGAGCACTCCAATATGGATATTCTATTTTACCATGCACTTTGGTTTAAGTTTTATAATGGTTATGGATGATTCTCTATTAAGTTTATGAGCATTATGACATCACATGTGCTAACCATAAGGTTTGTGTAATTTAATTATGAATAATTTTATGAGCTAAATTGTGGGCTTTGACAAATTTGTACCATAGCATGGCTTTAGATTAATGAATAGAGTTAGTTTTTGCAAATTCCTCTAAGGAGAAAGGAAAGTAATAAGGTAAGTATAACAACATGCAATAATAATGGCTCCAAACCATGGAGAACTTGTTGAGCAATAGAAGCAGTTAAGGTGGAGCCTCAAGTGACATTATTTATTGTTTATTTTTGTTCAAGATAATAAATAAACCTTTCTCTTAATTTAAAGTTTAAATATTTTTTAAAAGTATGAATTTTGAGAAGAGTGAAATATAAGTTTTCTTTGATGAAATATACTAATTTAAATCTAATTTCCATCCTAATATATCATAATTTTCTAATGAATGATGTTCAATTCTCTATCTTAAATTACTTTTTTCAATCAATGTGCTCTTATAAGGGATCATCATTGAGAGACTTCATGCTCATCCTACCAAGGTAGGATCCTATAAAGGTTGATGAATGAGTGAAAACTTAACCTCTTTTAAATGGTTGTACCTAGGATTAAACCCAAGTCTTAANGTCTTTTAAATGGTTGTACCTAGGATTAAACCCAAGTCTTAAAACTTGATGATGAGCAGTGAATATGCCTATACTCAACCATATGAATCATATGTGTTCATGCATAATTTGGTCAAATTCTGTAGACCTTAAGTCTTCAAATACACTAGTTTTAGGAAGTGAAGTCTAATCATTACAATCATTGTCTTCCCAGTTACACTTGTGAAATGCAAATGTATGGTTAAGTGCAATTGAGGCATCTAATTTTGATCATTTTTTATGTTTTATGTTCTTAGTGCTTAAAATAAAGGAATAAAGTAATTTTTAATGGCTAATTTAATTGAACTAATGAATTAATTTTTAACTAATCCTAACATAAGTGTCCAGTCTCACTTTCTGTATAGATCTTGAACACATATAACACTATTGGGTTACCAAATATTAAGCATTGTTGGGATTACCAAGCATCATGTGCATGCTTGAAGCGATCGTACTTATGTGCTTAATTAATTGCTATTTAGCATAGCTAACTTAACTTAGCTTAATTTAGCTTAACTACTTGAAAGCATTAAATAAAAGTGCATATAACATTAAATGCATAAATAAAATATTTAATCTAGCCAAAGTTATGCAAGGTTTATTAGAAAGTTCATCTTTATTATTGCACACATTGTTGTGCTTAGGTATAATAGTGCTCTAATAAAGATCTATACACTCAATGACTCTTGTTGCAGGCACTTGGGAAAATATTCTAACTTTGAGGAAGAAAAATTGTAAGAGCTCTACTATGGTATGATAAAAAGCTATGTCCAAACCATGTACCCAAGTGCTATATTTATAGGCTGGCACATATCCCATGACATTAGATATTCAACATCAACTTTGAGCCCTTGATATTGGGTATTCAATATCAAGGCTCTAATATCGGATCTAGAAAAAATATAGTTTATCATACCCCCATAACTGAATGAAATCTCATCCTCAAGTGAACAAAAGGAGGAACAAGTTCCTTACAAAATATTGGGAAGGTATGATATTATTGACTGACATGCAAATTGACTTAGATGGAACAAATATATTTTAAGTGCCCAAGTGTACATATTTACAATCTTTTACAAAATTGGATGTTCATGACAATAGAATTGAACACCTTGGCCAAAATTGACATCCAACACCTATGGCAACTAAAGAATGAGAGAGACAACTCAATGATCATGAAGGATCCTTGTCCTATGGTGCTATTTCTTATTCATTAGTGAAGATAGTTATGCTTCCAATCCATGCTTCTGACTACAATCACAACAAGATCAGGAATCAGTGTGCAATGTGTAATGTATAGCTTTTAGGTACCTTATCTCGTTGGTAGTTACACTTGGCTAGGTTGTGTTTATGGTGGATTGATTCTTTTAATAGCATTAATAGGAAGCCTAAAAATAGGATGAAATGGATAAGTGGTCCATTATCAAATTCTGAAAATTCTAAATGTGATGAAATGCTTAAAGAGGGTTAAAGAATTCACAATAACAACAAAAAAGGAGGATTTCACTAAAAAACATTATGAAGATGCACACAATTGGATGTCATTGATGGGACACGTAAAAGGATTTGATTGTAAGAATGTCTAAGGATAAATAACTTAATGAATCCAATCAAAAGGTAAAGTGGGTCCTCTCCAAAGTAGGCACATGCCCTATGTTGCCCTTGTGTATCCTCAAACCAAGGAGTCCATGGGTCCCATGGGTGATTAATGGTTACAGAAAATTAAGTATGAAAACCTAGAAGAAACTACCTAAGAATTTCAACACATCAAATCAAGACATTGAACAAGGACATGAACACTGGCAATGAGGTGAGGCATGGAAAGCATAAATGGATGAGAGAGAAAAAGTGGAATGGAGTTCTTAATCAAGGTCACATAAAGTCCCTTGTGAATTTTGTGATTAAATGACCTGATAAAATCCATCCTTAGTCTAGATCAAAACCAACCACATTCAGTGACTTCGCATTGCCACTCTAAGACCGGCCCACCCCCTTGAGACATAAGAGTATTCACATAGAATAGCCATCATTCCTTATTTAAGAAGAAAAGAGAACTAGGAAGTAAGAAAGGGCCTTAGTTAGAGAGGATTTTTAGTCATGGGTAACATGTCTTTCTAGTTCCATAATCAGTGCTTGTAGCCCATTTATTTTGTATAAGGGGTATGCTTTAAATTCTCTTCATTTTTTTTGAATGGGAGCTACACCATGCAAAAACTTGTTCAACTTCTTGTTATTGGTCGACATGGAACGGTAAGAAATCCATGAAAACACCCATGCACCCAAGTAAGTAAAAGAGTACAAAGAGTATTAAGTCCCTTTAAAGTCACACCCTGTTCAAACTTTTGAATCCTTTCCAAGTCCAAAAACTATCAAGGTCACAAATTTGTTAAAGTTTTATTAATGAAAAGGGACCTCACACTTCCAAAACTAGAAACACCATAGAGTTTGTGGATGGGTGGATGAAAAAGAAACCATATCTTAGTTATTAGTAACAAAATTGAGAGCTAGAATGTAGACACCAATAATCAANAAAGAATGTGTAAAAGAAAAAGCTGTAAAAATAACAAGGTGTAAAACAAAAATGTGTAAAAAAAAAAGATGAAAAATTAAGGAGCCACTTATATGATTATCATAGATGGCCATCTCCTCCATGACTAAGTTGAAAGGAGGAGATTCAAAAAATTGAGCATGGTTGTTCATCCAGGGAGGTGTTGTGAACATTGGATTTCTTATAGTCATGGAAAGGTTTGATTTATTGCATGTTGACCAGTTTGTTCTTATTTGGGCTCTTAGGTTTGTAGATCATCATTTTCCTAGAAGGAAAAGTTTCAGAAATAATATAAGGACCGTTCCATAGTGTTTGGAACTTGGTTCATTTTGGAACATGTGTGGGGTTCCAAGAGAGGACCTTATCTCTTGATTGAAATTTGAATTTTCTAATTCTAAGGTCATGATGCTTTTTGTTGAATGCCTTATGCAACTTATTAGATGATAGGGCCACCAATCGGTTTTTTTTGGTAGGTTGAGATTCATTGATCTTTTCTTTTGTGCTAGACTTAAGTCAAGGTCAAGGTCACATGCTGTTAAAAGTGTATGGAGCTTAGATTGAATAAGAAGAGTTGGTAATTTTTTCTACACTAGCTCATAGGGAGAGTAACTTGTAGATAGCTTCTAGGTGGAGTAGTAGGCCCAGAGAACATAATTGAGTTTTGTGCTCTAGTCTCTTCTATATTTGCTAATAGTTTTCATTAAGATCTTGTAATATCCCTGTTAGTAACTTTTGCTTGACCATTGGCATGAAGGTGATAGGGTGTTAATTTATGTTCAACACCCAAGAATTGCATGTACTTGCAAAAAGTGATGCCTATGAAATGGGTTCCATCATTAGAGATTAGCGCACATGGCATCCAAAACCTATTTACAACATTTTGTTATACAAACTATGTAGTAGTAGATGATGTATAGTCCATGACAGTTGCTACTTCTACCCATTTCATATAATAGTTAATAACAACTATGATATACGAATTTCCATTTAAC
Source organism: Gnetum montanum (assembly GCA_015680685.1). Lineage (NCBI taxonomy): Eukaryota > Viridiplantae > Streptophyta > Gnetopsida > Gnetales > Gnetaceae > Gnetum > Gnetum montanum. The sequence goes on from MNCI01011597.1 coordinate 26,622, forward strand.
ATGGACATGATGGGATCCATGAAGTAAACACCCAAATGTTAAAGGATTCTAATGGTTGGATCCACTATTGAGATTTCTCTATCCGAGTGATCATTCCACTATCATGTCGGCAACATTCATAAGAGCTGACAAATTGGTGAGCATCCCAAAAAAGTGTTGGCCAATAATATCCTATTATTAGGATCTTAATGCCATGCATCTCCTTGCATGGTGTTCCCCACAAGGACCCTCATGAGCATCCTAGAAAACATGTAGTTGATCAACATCATGGGCACACCAATGAACTAAGCCATTGGTGCACACCTTGTAGAGATGCTTGTTGATCTCCATGAAGCATTTTACCTGCTGAAGAAACTGTTGTTTCTTTCTATAGTCTAGTTATTATGGCATCTCTTGAGTGAGAAGATAGGTGAGAATGCCATCATACCATTTAGGCTCAATGGGAAATTGTTTAGTTATAGCCTAGGCAAAGAGGAGTTCATAAAAAAATTCATCAGATAGTAGGTTTTCCTCCTCTTTGTTGTCCCATCTCAACTGAGACAAGTGGTTAGTGACCACATTCTTAGTTCCCTTTTGATCTACCATTGTAGGATTGAACTTCTAAAAGATCACTAGCCATCATATGACATGGGGACTCACTATTGGCTTATTCATCAGGAAACAAATTACACTATGATTAGTGTACATAAACACTTTGTATTCAAGCACATAGTGCTTGAACTTTTCCAAATCAAACAATACTACGATCAATTCTTTTTCTTTGGTGGTATAGTTTATCTGTGCACCTACAATGCTTTGGCTTGCATAGTGGATGTAATATGGATGTTTCTTGTCATACAACTACATAAGCACAACCCCAAGGCATAATTTGATGTGTTCGTTATGATGTCAAATGGTCTAGACTAGTTTTGTGCTTATAGAATCGTAGTTTTTACAAGTTTCTCCTTTAGTTGTTGGGATGCATTTTCACATTCCTTGGTCCAAAAAAATGGACCATCTTTCTTTATTACCTTGACCAATGATTTTGCAATCTTAGAGAAATTCTCTATGAATTGTCGATAGTAGCTAGTATGTCCAAGGAATGATCAAATATCTTTTATAGTTTTTGATTGATGGGTAATTCCTTGGATGATCGTAATCTTTTCAAGGTCGACCTCAATTCCTGATAGTGAAATTTTGTGCCTCAACAAAATACCCTCCTAAACCATCAAATGGCTCTTCTACTAATTGAGTCAAAGATTAGTCTCTGTGCATCTTTTGAGCACTTACTCAAGACAGTCCAGGGCTTGCTCAAATATTTTTCCATAGGTGGAGAAGTCATCCATGAAGACTTCCACATTGCTATTGATCTATTGCTAAAAAATACTCATGAGTAGGCATTGAAATGTAGTAGGAGGATTACATAGGTCAAAAGGCATCTTTCAATATGCAAAATTCCCCTACAGACTCATGAATTTTATTTTGGCCTAATTCTCTGGTGCAATCTAGATTTGGTTATAGCTAGTATAACCATCCAAAAAGCTGTAATAGCATTGCCTAGAAATTGTGTTCAACACCTAATTCATAAATAACATTGGAAAGTGATCTTTGAATGTTGCCATATTCAATAGCCAGAGGTCAATGCAGAATTGCCACTTGCCACCATTATTTAGCACAATCATGAATGGATGAACCCACTCACTATCTAAAATGAGATAGATAAACCCCAGGTGGAGGAGTTGTATTATTTTCTCTTTGATGATTTACTTTAATTTGGGATTCAATTGTTGCTACAGCTATCTCCTTAGCTTCATGGCTAAATTAGTGTAGACACAATGTTGGCATATTGTAGGATCAATCCTTGTGAGTCTAGGATATGACCAAGCAAAGGTTGTTGGCCATATGTTGACCACATTCAAAAACATCTCCTTTTATTCAAGAGTAGGATTTGCATTGATTATTATCAACTTTCCATTTTCAAGAATGCATATTCCATGCTAGCAAGTAGAGTTTTCAACATAAGAGGCTCTTATTTAAAATTTTTAGGAATTTCCAACTCTTCCTAATTACTATCATTAATTTTATCAATTAAGAGTTGGCAATGAACTTTCTCTAGTTCATCCATACCTTCCATGTAGGCACATGTTAAGATCTTAGAAGGTTTCATGCAAATTTTTGAGTTACTTTCAAGATCAGCTATCAACCATTGGGTGCCCTACTATTTTGTGGCTATGGCATACAAGCACCTTTGAATTTTAGATATGTCAACACATTGACTGCATGCTTTGATAGATACATTGTTAACGATGCATAGTTTTTGCACATAGTTGCACCTTGTATCATTGTACGTAATGCATGGAACTTTCTTCCTCTTGATCTTTTTGAATGAATTTTCTTTAGAGATTTTGAGGGAAAGATCTCATATCCTAAATCATGCATCAATAGTTCTTAACTAGGCCCTTCCATGATGATTGGAAAGTTCCCCTTGCAATTGTCTGCTTGGGTCACTAGGAAATCAGCTAGGTAGGACCACTCACAAATGGTGGTCACAATGTCCTCCACCAGTCCCAAGAGAATAGTGATGGACTAATTAGCAAAATCAAGATAGATGTTGCTCTCCTTGAGTGGAGGTAGGTTCTAGGCTTTATACATCTCATGGAAAATTAGATTAACACTAGAACTTGAATTTAGAAGAGCCTTGTAAGGCTCATTCCTAGCAATTTGAAGCTAAATAAGGGGACTTCCAAGATCAAATATTTCTTGGGAAGGTGGCTAGCCTTTATCCAATAGGTTACTACATGGGTTAACATAATGGTATGCACTTTGGGAGGTGTTTGATTTGAAGGGGACTTAAATGGATTGGATGTAGAGGGTGATGGAGAAACAAGGTTGCTAGTCATGGTGTATGTGAGGGTTTAGTTGGGTTGTTGATTCAAAAGAAAGGCATTTTTCATGATCTAGTTTCCAAACCACTTGGCTGAGAAGTTAGCTATAAGTTAATAGTCCTCATTGCATTGTGTTGTTGCAGCTAAAGTGAAAATTTTCCCTGCATTGATGGAGCAAGTAGTAACTAGGTTGAGGGTCAAGGGACATATGCAGAAGCATGAGGAGAGTGATATGAATATGGGGTTTCCCCTCTAGTAGATGGAAAATGAATTTTGTAATACTCTGGAGGGTAGTAGTGATGTTGGAAGGTGGCATGACTGGAAGAGTCACATAGAGAAATGAGTTGTTGAACAGAGTACCCATATAGATTTGGTTGCTGGCAAGGGTACTACTACCTTGGTGGTGACATCCCCTGTGATAGTGGGTGGTACCACTATTGGTACTAATCATACGATTATGGTGAAGGTCCACTTGGATAGTAGGTTTTTTGTTGGTGGAACTACCTAGGATTTCCTTGAGAATAAGGCAATCTTTTGGGTGCTTATCTTCTTGCCAGTTTAGGATTTAGAGTGTACACCTTAGACTCCTAAAAATGTGACATGATAGGGCAATATACTTTAGGATGCTTATATTGGCAGATGTCACATGCACCATCATCATTTGATTCTATCTCCACAACTTCTTCTACCACAACAGCTTTACCCTTACCTCTTTGGTAGGCATGTTTAGCTTCTCTTTGCCTCAGGTGGTCATGATCACTACTCTACTCCATTGATTCTTTTCTAATTTTTAGAGCAATTTGGAATTTTTCATCCAAAAATTCCCACATTTTATCTACCTTGGTTGAAATTTTAGACATAGATTTTTGGATTGGAAAGGTCTTTCTATTCACCACCTCATCAAGTGATGACTCCTCCTCATTGTCACAAAAGCAAAGCTTCCTCTTTCTAATAGAAGGGTTTGTATTATATTATTTTGCACTTTCTAATTTTCTCAACTTGTTTTCTTCCTTTGCTACTTGCTCAATCATTCTTTGAATTTGATGGGCTCTTAGTTTTGACAATCACACTTGGGCATAGACTCCAAGAGTTCTTCTCATTTTTGATCGGAGCCCATCTATGATATGGTAAATTTGTTCTTGTTAAGAATAACCATAGCTAAAAAATCTATGCAATAGATAATAGTATCGACCCATGGCTACATCCAAGGATTTATGCATCCCTTGTTTTCATCCTTGGATCTTCTTCCTCAAGTTGGACACTTAGGAGTATGTTTCATATTTGTCATTGAATAATTTGAGCATTGTACTCCATTGCTTGATGGATTCCAGTTCTAGGGACCAATACCAACTCTCTACTTCTTTAATGAGTGTCCTTGGGAATAGTTGAAGCTTTTTCCAGTTGTTCTCCACATTTTAGAAGGCACATGCATCGTGAAAGGCCTAAAGATGATTCTACGGATCTGAGTTATATTCCCCTTTGAAGCTGGGGATATCTAGCCTTTTGATTCATCTATCCTTTACATGCCTTGTAGGAATTCTCATCACCTTTGCGATGTTCAACATGCTTCAAGTGGAAAGCAAAGGCTCGTCATAACCATGGGCTCTATGGTGGTCATGGTGCCTATTATGTCCTCTGATACCCCCACTTTCATGATGATGAGCCTTCCTTAAATTCCTACAGCCCTGATCTTGACTTGCTCGATGGACCATATGATCATTTTGGTCTTGTCGGTGACCTTCATAATGATCACACGCATTTTAGTTATGTTCAGAGCTAGAAGAGAAAGAAGATGATGATGAAGGTGAAGAGGAAGAAGTACTAGCATCACCATGATGCCTGCTATCCCCTCTTTTGTGGTCATAGCCACAATCATGATCATGATTGTGATACCTATCCTCATCCCTGCCATGACCCTCCTCCTCAGATCCCTTTTGATCATGGGATCCATTCTTGTTAGAGCTAGGATTGTGGATAGTAGGCTATAGGTTCTAGTTTTGGCCTTCTTGGCCAAAGTCAAAGAGAGTAGTGTTATTAATTGGATAACCCTTAGAGAAGAAGCCCTCACCATCTCTTTTTTATAGTAGGAATGAGGAGCCATAGAACTATTTTCCCATCACACTTTCATAATGCTTCTCTTGCTGCTAATCCCTTTTATGTTTTGCATTTGTGGGATGGTACTTCCTAGCATCACTATCCTACACAACATATTTAGAATGAAGTCCTTGTAGACCCAACCTCATAAGAGTGCATTGAAGCATTACAGGAATGGATCGATCAGGTGGCATTACAATGTTGTCCTCTAGGTCCCGCCACCACATCTGTTCATCCTAGTATAGGATGAAGGTGAAGTTGGGAACATATTCATTGGGATGAGCATATAACACCTTGTATTTGTGGGACACTTGCTAATTTTTTTGTTCAATTCTCTGCCAATTGGATGTTTGCTCAAACTTAGATGAAGAATTACTCCTGTGAGAAGAAGAAGACATTCTGGGATTAGAGAAAGTAAAACTCAATGTGCTTTGTTATATTTATTTTTGTTATTTTGGCATATAATGTGACCTTAGGTTTCATTCCAACAATGTCAAATGGTTTTCACTAAGTTTCTAGATACAACACGTATCAAACAAATGATCCCTAGCAATGATGCCAATGATGAGTGGTGAATGCCCCTACACTCAACCATACGAATCACAAGCATTTATGTGCAATCTGGTTGAATTTCATAGATCTTAAGTCTTCAAGTACACTGGTTCTAGGAAGTGAAGTCTAATCATTACAATCATTTTCTTCCTAGTTACACTTGTAAAATGTAAAGGTATGGTTACGTGCAACTAAGAGATCTGATTTTTATGATTTTTTATGCTTTATGTTCTTGGTTCTTAAAATAAAGGAATGAAGTAATTTTTAATGGCTAATTTAATCTAACTAATCCTAACTAATCCTAACATAAGTATTTGGTCCCACTTTCTGTACACATCTTGAACACGTATAACGTTGATGGGTTACCAAATGTTAAGCATTTTTGGGATTACCAAGTGTCATGTGCATGCTTGAAGTGTACTTATGTGCTTAATTAATTACTATTTAGCCTAGCTAACTTAACTTAGCTTAATTTAGCTTTACTACTTGAAAGCATTAAATAAAAGTGCATATAACATTAAATGCATAAATAAAATATTTAATTTAGCCAAAGTGCTGCAAGGTTTATCAGAAAGTTCATCTTTATTACTACACACATTGTTGTGCTCAAGTACAATAGTGCTCAAATAAAGATCTATACACTTAACGACTTCTGTTGCGGGCACTTGGGAAAATATTCTAACTTTGAGGAAGAAAAATTACAAGAGCTTTTCTATGCTATGATGAAAACCTATGTCCAAACAATATGTCCAAGTGCTATATTTATAGGTTGGCACACATCCCACGACATCAGATATCCAACATCTCCTTTGAGCCTTGGATATCGAGTATCTGATATTAGGGCTTTGATATCGGATCTAGACAAAATATAGTTCATTACTTGAGAAACAAAAATCTTACAACCAATGTGCTAGTGTGCATTTATGAATTATATGTAGTTATAATTTGGTAATTTATTCATTTATTTCTTGATAAAAAAGTAGCAAAGAGGTCTATGCTTAAGTAAGAGTCTTGATATAAAGATATTCGTAAATGGTGTTTGCAAATAAGATTTCTCTAAAGATAATGTTGTTGCTAGGACTATGTGATTATCTAATGGATTTTCAAGTCCCAAGTTTAATAAGTACATACAATTTTAGTAAATACGTAAAAATTTTCTAGTGTACATTTGTTTATAAAATATGACGTGATTGATAGTTTAGTAACAACTAGTGTGTCTACATTTATGGAGATTATGCAATTATAGTTAAAGCATTGCATTATGCATGCATAGAAAATTCAAAATTGATTTTAATGAGATTTTTATTAAATTTCTTACCTTGAACATAGTATCTTAACTTAATTATCAAATTCTATATATTTTTAATATATCATGAATTGTCTATTCTATAGCTAATTAATGAGAAGCATACTATGAAAAAAGAAGATATGCCACATGGTTTTAGTGAAAAATATTAATACAGCAAAGAAAATTCAAAGTACATCACAAGCTTGACACTGCGTAGACATTATAAAAAAAAATATGGAAAGCAAAAAATTTTTGATGGTAGGACTATCTACTCAATTTTCCACCATTAAAACTTTGAGAAAATAAGTGAAAAAAATCAATTATTAGTAAGGAGGAAAATCCTAGTCTTAACAAAATTTATAGCATTTTTTGACATCCATGCTTGAAATTGAAATAGCAAAAGGATTCAAGATAGAGAGTTGTGGGTTAATACCAATATTTGTTTCCAAGTAATAAAGTAGTAAAAGATCTTCCCTCATCACTATTATTGATCTTATAT
>MNCI01011598.1:10307-62956 GCA_015680685.1 Gnetum montanum
CTTATCTTGGGCCTTTATGCAAATATCACAAAAACACTATAACTATAGGTTAACATTAAGCTCATTTACAGAGATCTAGGTTTTCAACTAGTAATATTGATAGAATTTTTAGAGGTTCATCTTATTTTATAAATGGCAAAAATGTCCCAAATATTTTGAGCATAGAAACAGATTATCAAAAGAATTTCAAATTGAGCAAGATTGAATGCAAGACAAGAAATGAAACTAAAATTGCTATCAGATGAAGATCCAAGAGAATTTATTACGAATGCTATTATAAATCTTCATAAAACCAATTATATCAATATCATGGATGAATGTAAGAAATGCTCTAGACACTTATTCCACCATTCTTAATCTAGAGAAGATGTAGATAATTTTGAGCTTCTCAAACAATATCCTAATTAACTAGTAAGCAAAGAGATAGAGACTTACCTTGACTTACCTTGCTTGCTAGTGAGAAGAGAGGATCAATGGAGTTTGAGGTGAGGTCCCCATTCATGAAGTACCTTCTCATCCTTAGGTTCTCTTTCATTAGATAATGTATGTGATATCTCTATTTGTTCATGTTCCTTGTGATAGAACTCTTGATCACCTTTTGCATTATTTTTAGGGCTTCACTTCCCTTCATTTTTACTTATTAGTACCTACACCATTTCCTTACCAAAGCCTTTTTGACAAGACCAAGCATTAATCCTACTTTGATCATCATAGTTAAGAGCTTGCTTACTGCCACAATTTTTACACACAAATAAAACATTATCCTTATGATCAAAATTATTAAACCTTACTATGCTTGAGCTTGAATTTTCATGTGTTGCTTCCTCTAAATTCTTTGGTTGATTTTTAGGAGTCTCTTCTTCTTGAATCTTGCTACAATCCTTATTCAAAAAGGTTAGTTGTTGAATCTCATCTTTTATATCTGAGATTTTTTCCTTCACTTTAGCATGAATATCATCTAGCTTAGAAAGTACTAGTTTTTTTGCCTTCCTAATAAAGTGATGTAAAAGAAAAATTTCTTCTTTAAATTCAATATACCTCTTGTCACACTCAGCATCTTGTTCAGCACAACTAAGGAATTTTCATTAGTAAGCACCATGCATATGAGATGTGAATCTTTGGAAGAATTGCATGCTTCTTCTTCACTTTGCTCAACATCATCCCAACTTGTATAAAAGTTGGTCCTTTTTAGTTCCTCATCATTGGAGCTTTTCCTTGGCTGTACCTTGCTATCACTTGGATCACTAGGACATTCGAAGGCCATATGACCTCTTCCTCCACAAACCCAACATTCTATAGAAGAAAAATCTAGATTAGAATAATTTAAAAAATTTCTACCTCTTTCTATACCTTTGAATAAATTAGTTCTATGCTATTGGTGAGATGTCCCTTTACTTCTTCTTGTAAGCAATCGTTGTAGTCTCCTTGAGAGAAGAGCAATATCATCTTCATTTCCCTTATCATGCTCATTGACCTTCTTATCCTTGGAGGTAGTCTTTAGAGCAAGAGGTATTTCTTGAATTTCTCCTTCACTTATGAGGTTTATTTCATAGGTGATAAGAGCACTTTGAAGTTTCTCAAATTTTAGAGTTGAAAAATCTCTAATTTTGTCCATGGTTGTAACCTTATGTCTAAACTTTAGTTGAAGAGTTTTGATTATTTTAATAATTACTTCGCTTTTGGGAAAATCCTTTCTTGTTCCTCTAATTGCTACAACAAGATCATTAGCCCTAGAAAAATAATCTTTGATTTTCTCACCTTCTCTCATTTTGCGTTTATCATATTTACTTTGTAAAACTAACAATTTTGATTACTTAACACTAGAGGTTTCTTCATAAGTAGCTTTTAAAGTTTGCCAAATTTCTTTGGTTGTTTTACATCCTACTACCCTATTAAATTCACATTTATTAAATGCATAGTATAAATTTTTTTTCTCTTTAATAAAACATGAACTTATCTTTTTCCTCTTGAGACCATTTGTTGCGAGGCTTGATGATGTCAATGGTGTTATCAACGGGTGGAGTGTAGCCTTCTAGAATTGACTCCTATACTTCAAAGTCCATGGATTCAAAGAACCCTTGCATTTTGGCTTTCCAATAGGCAAAGTCAAATCCATTGAACATGGGTGGCTTTATGTAATATGTCCCCTCCATTGTTCACTCTTGAAGTTGATGATGATAGAGAAGAGTACCAGGCTCCAATACCACTTGTGGATTGTTGAACTTAAAGAGGGGAGGGGAGGGGGGTGTGTGTGTGGAGAAGGGGGGGATGAATAAGTTTTCCAAATTAAAACTTGAACAAACAAAGCACACACACTAAATTTTATGTGGTTCTCAAACTTGGGTAGTCCACACTCATAGGGTAGATTGCAAGCACACCTCTAGACTTTGTTGCTCTCAAAATGTGGTTGAAGGGTCCACACCTTGTATAGTCTTCAAACCCTACTTTGGAGTGTTGTACCATAGCACCAATCACTCAACCCCACAAGGTCCTATTAGGCTTGGAAATGTGGTTTCAAGGCTTCCACAACCTTTACAATCTTGAGCTTTACATGGAAGTGTTGTACCACAACATCAAAAACTCAATCTCATAGGATACTGACTAGCTTAAGCACATCAACCCCACAGGGCAACAAGAATAAGAATTACAAAGGATAATTGAAACTTAGTTTGTTGATCATTGTACAGTTAGGTACAAGAGACTTTAAAATGCCAAAATGATAAGACAATGAGGAGCAATAGAGAATTCAATGATTAAAAATGATTATACAATGAATACAATAAGGCTTGTAGTTTTTCCAATGCACATCAAGTCTTCTTATAGTTGTCATGTTTCTAAATCCTTCTTGGAATTTGTGCAATGGCTAGCCAATGGTCATTAATGATCATGGAGATGTCTTCTTCGTGCCTAAGACATCTCTCTGAATTTGCCTTCAATTCTACAAAGACATCTTTGTTTTGCAAAAGACATCTTTCTGAAGTCTCCATTTTGGAAGAGATCTTTGTCTTGTGAAAGACGTCTTTCTAGTACTAGCCTTTACTCAGTGAAGATGTCTTTCTATGATGAAGAAGTCTTTGCTTGGAGAAAGACGTTTGCTATTTCTTGAAGATGTATTTATCTAAGATTACTCCAATTTTGCCAAGACAGTTGCTATTTCCTAGAGACATCTTTCTTTTACTTTCTTTGTCTTTTGAATGCAACGTTCCATATCCATAGCCTTGATCTTTTGCATGCTTTGATTATGATAACTTTGCTTGTATAGTATCTAGTCCTTGCCCATGTTCTTTGAATATTCATTTGAAGACCATGTGGGTGACCTCCTCCTTTGAGCTCTAAAAACTTTGTTCCTTGTCCTCTTCAGCTCATCTTAGTTTCCCATGTATGTAGTCCTACAAACACAATAACCATACAACCATGCAAACAACCTTTAACTCCATTTTATTTAACATTTTGATACACACCAAAACACACTGAAGGATCCACATCTTTTGAAGGTGATAGATGTTTGATGAGCAATGAGGTACCCCTATGCTCAACCATACAAATACAAGCATGTATGCACGATCCGATCGAACTCTACGAATGGACTAGTTGTGGCACCTAGACGATTATACATTGATCACAATTCACTATCTTTCCACTTGGACTAGTATTTGCTCTGTTATGTATGATTTAGTCCATATGGGGTGTATGATGTGATCCCTACAACTATGCTACTCCTAAGGACAATAAGAGATAACTCGATTAAGCTAATGGGTAATAGGAAATGAGATCTAAGGTAACCTAAGCATGATGAGCATCCGTTCCTAATCATCCATATGCATCTTGGACTTTGTGTACTACTTTTAGGATTACCAAGCGCACATCCCTCAAAGCACTACTCAATACGCTACTAGGTTACCACGTAGTTACACTTAAATGTTGGTGATTAAGGCGTACTCGTTTCACATTAACAACAAGAATAGTAAATGATGATAAAAGAAACATTAACTAAAAAAATAGTAATATATAATCAACAATTAAAACAATTAAAAGCTAAGTGAATGCTGCAATGATGGAGTAATCTTGATCTTTATTGTTGATCATGTGTGTGTTCAAGTACGTCACACTTGAACAAAGGTTTCGTACAATTAAAAGCATCACACTGACGACATGCACTAAGAATAATTGAAAGCTAAACTGCCAAAACAAAAGAACTTATAACTCCCTAATGATCTAACTACTACTTTGTTGTGTGTTTGAGTGCTATATTTATAGGCTAACACAGGAATCACGATATCATGTATACGATATCGTATCGAGGCTACAATATCATGTATCCAATATTGGGGCTTGGCAGATCATGACTCATCATACCCTCATGATTGAATAAAAACTCATCCTTGAGTCAAAAAAATGAGGAACAAGTTCATTTGATTACAAATAGTGGATAGGTATGGGATTATTAAATGACCATGGACTGTTTCATGTTGTTGTAGTGTGGGACTAAACAAAATGTGGACACTAACGAAAAATACAAAACTTGTGGAACTCATGTGGTTCCTAATGGTGGTGGCTCCTCAATGGGTGCCTTTCCTTTGTCTTGTGCTCAAGGCTTTTGAAATTGATACCTTTGAAGAAGCACCTAAATTTTCTCTTATTCTATTTGAGGATCATGAATTGTTCATGTTGATGTTCCAATGTTTAATGGAGCCAGCACTTCCCACGGACATGGCAGTTGCAGGAACATTTGATTGGCCTTGACATACCATGACACAAATAGTTGTTGTTCCTCTTCATAAGCTTTGGCTATGTCTTTGAGTTCCTGGTAATTTGTAAGCCATCGAGCCAAATCTGGTACTACATCTTTTTAACCTTGGTAGTTGACCTTTACCACCTCCAATTCAGAGTTCCCCCCCTCTAATCTTTGCAATGTCTTCTTATGTTCCACAAACTCTGTCTCATATTTAGCATAGGTGGTAGCTACCTACTTCTTGAGCTTAGTTCTCGAGCATCCTACTATTAACATGGCCAAGTTTATGTATCATAGATTTTCTAACTCCATGTATTCTTTGAGATCTTGAATCTGTAGGTCTCTGCTTTTTAAGTCTTCTTGATGGACAAGGGCATAAATATCCAAAATGGCACGCCAATTAGCATTTTGAGCACTAAGGGAGTTCATATGTGCCTTGGCCATTTGGAGTTCCTTCTCAATGATTTCCTTGTACATGCCCACCTGGTTCTGGAAGTGCTTCTTTAATCTTTCATGCTTCTTAGCCTCATTTTGCCATGTGCTTATTTCAATAGCTATCTTTTGTTGGATGGTGTGTACCTCCTCCATTGAAAGGGTTCTATTTTCTCTAGCTAAGCAACTTTTATATTGTTTGACTCTTATTAATTGTTCTTACATTTGTTGAAAACTTTCTTCGAGAACATTCTTCTATTTTTTTTAACTATTGTCAACCAAATATTTTTGGTAGCAAGTAGTTTATTCTCTTCTTGTAAGGCCTTGAGAGCTTTAACATGTGCATATGTCTGAGCATATGCTTTTGAAGCATCCCAATCAGCCTTCTCTTTTTTCATCACCACCCTTTTATTCTCCATTAACAATTCATTCAATTACTTTGTTCTAAAGGATTTTAGTTGATCAGCTGCAACAAGTTGGGATAGATCCTACTGTTTAGTTTGTAAGGTGATAAACTTTTCTTGGAGTCTCTGCAACTTGGTTTCTGCATGTTCATCCCTAATCTAAACCATGATCAACTTCCCTTTAGTGGAAATGAGGTTTGATTGTGTTGTTGTGACATCTTGGGGGATGTCAAACAAGGACACCATAACTTGTCCTATTTGCAGCAAGCAATCCAAAGCATCCTCATGTTCCACAAGAGTCATTGAGGCATTGGCTTAAACTTGAGCATCATGTGCTCCTCTGAAATCTACTGATGGCATAACAAGGATGTTAAAAATTATTTTGATGTGGTCCGTGACCACCTCTACTACTCTAGCTGCATCTTGGTGTTGCATGACCACCACTGTGGCACCTTCACTAGTTTTTAATTGCACTTGGAATGCTGCAGCATTTCCAAAGATCTATTGTGATCAATGATATTCGCCTCCTCCTGATTGGATTGAGACTTCACCCCTTGCAAGATCAATTGATATTGTGGGATGCATAGCATCATCAATCATCTTGAAGAGATTGGACTCATCTCTGCTCCCCCAAATGACCATCTTCACGATTGCCCCAAGATGGCTCATCAATGGTTAGTAATCTTGCAGCAGTGGTGGTAGTTGCTGGTCTCGCTAGCCTATGGGCTATGTGCTAGGCGTTGCTTCTTGTTGTTGGCTAGGCCTTGTGTCTGGAAGTTGGCTAGGCCTTGTCATTTGAGGTGCAGTGGGCCCAATCATCTGTTCTTGTTCAGGCTCCAATGTCTCACCAACATCTTTCCTTTGTGCTAGTGGCTTGAGTAATTCAGCATATGAAGCATTTTGAGCTTTTCTAAGGACATCATTGGTGTACCACAGAATTCTAGCATGCTAACATAGCTTCCTAATTAGACACGAAAAGTGTAGTGTGAACTTTCCTATCTTCTGTTCTTCAAGACATCTTAATATTTTTATTAAATATAGATGAGGCAAATTAGCATCTACCTTTCCCATAAAAGTTGCACTTCCTCTTGCCACATAGATAGAAATTCTATTTAACCCCTTTTTTGAAAAAATATGATAGGTGCCAATTTTAAAGTAAATCCTCTCTTCAAGGGTTAATTCTCCATATGTCTTATCTTCTTTGCCATACATCCTTTTTAACCATTCTTTTTTTGCATCTACATCAGAGTGAGTGGACAAATGAGCAAATTTGTGTCCTCTATTAGGAAGATTCAAAACTTTCGCAATGGCTTTTTTGGAGAAATCTACCAAAATTCCACCAATATCAACGGTGGTGCCCTCTTCTTTATTGTGCCAAAACTGGTATGTTTCACCCAAATACCATTCTCCACTCTCCAAGAGGATAGGCCATGGTGGAGATCCCTTAAGTAGATTCTTGATTGGTTCAAGGGTGAATTCAATAAAAGGCCCAAAATTAAGTTCCACAATCATGGCAGAGGATGTGGACTTTTTTCGAACGGCTTGAACACATTCTAGGGACAACATGAGGTGTTGTCCTTGTTCTGGTTCCTTAACCTCTCCAACTTCTGCTTAGCCAGATTGTGCAGTCACAGGAGTTTCCTGATGGATTGTAAATGATTGTGCCCCCTACTCTGCATTCTTTGCATGAGGTCCTTGGCCTTTGCCTCTTCTTAGGTATTTAGTTGCACCTTGAGAAGGTTCTCCCTACTATCCTCTTTTAGGGGTCATTTGCAATCATACAAGGATTAATTGTTAGTAAGGTTATTTAAAGAAATTTGATTATCTTATACCTTACTCATAGCCTTTAATAAATGTTTAATTCTTTGCTTAGTGTGATTCTAGAGTTAGACGGTTTTTAAGGAAGTTGTCCTAAAATTTTAATGTCAGATTTGATTTGTTTAGGTGGCTCATATAATAACTTAGGTGACTTGGCTAAAGGGAGAAAATTAGTGTGGCATGCATTTCTAATAGTACTTACCCCTATGATATCCTTCAGGTGATAGCAAATTCTAAAAAAAATTATGCACAAGTTCTATAGCATCCCTCCCCCATGACTAAGTTGAAGACTTTGGGTTTAATTAGGTTTAACTGGAAAAGAAATTGGAGTGTCGAAGAGTGAAATATTGGAAGTTGAATTTAGAATCCCAAAGCTCAAAAAATCATGGAAGAAAATTTGAACAACTCCCCTGAGTCAACTGTTGAAAATGACATGTGTATTGCACAGGGATCCCCTATATATACTTTTTATGGACATAATAATGCGTACGCGATAGTGCGTACCCGATATCACGTTAGACCCAATAACAGGTACTCGATATCCCATCCCAACCAAGATAGGGTAATTAGTAGAATTGATGATTAGTTGAGTTTTTAGGGCCAAAATTGAAGGATTTGAGGTAGATTCGAAAGGTTTGGGGTAATGGCAAGTTGGAATTAAGGCACCGAAAGTGTAGTAAAGTGGAGTCATACAATGAAGTTCTTTGAAAAGGATGAGGAAAAAAGGGCATGTAATGGTTCTAAGGAATGTTCAAGTAAAATGATGACAGAGGAAAGAAAAAATTTGGCAATGCAGTACTTAGATGGTATAAAATGATGTGGTGGTGTGCAACAAGTACAAATTACAAAAGTCACGTAAGTGGATCCTCCCCAAACCAAGTTCCAATATATCATGCCCTTGTGTAACCACACCTTAAAATGTCTGTAGGCACTAGAAGGGTTAAATGCAACCTGCACCTATGCAAAAAAAACACACACATGTTAAGCACCACTGCTATGAGGTATGAATTCTATGCCACACAAGACACAAGTTAGAAGTACTTGGACCATGAGATGAGATGAACTGTAGAAGGGATTGCAAAGATTGGGACGTGAGGTAACTTACCCTAGGCACAATGAATCCTAAGTGTTGCACATGATTAAAGTACCATTAGCCTTTCGATCCAAGATCAAAACCAAGTCCATACCTCTGATTAGTGACATCACATTATTTCATCTCAATGATAGACAACCATAAGAGCATCATGATAGCAAGGCGTACGATCACTTGACATTTTATGCAAGGGAGGAGTGATTTGAATTTGTTTTTGGCACCTCTTTCTACAGCCATGCCTAAAGAAAGGATACTTCTGACGTTGTGGAGGACTCCCATTGCTATTGATAGTAGCAACACAATTAATGTTCATTGGTTGGTGCTATGGTGCAAAACCTTCTAGTACAACTGGTGGTGATGCAAAAGGAGGTGAAGGAGGAGAATATTGAGAGTAAGGAGGAGTGTAAGGAACATGAGGTGGTGATATTGTAGAAGAGGACATGGGTTAATGATACTTAGGAGAGTGATAACGATGAGGTGAAGTAAATGATGTTGATCCAGTTGGAGAAACAGGGTGTTGAATGTAATAAGCACTTTGTTTCGGGTGATATGAAGGGTGTGGCCAATTTTCCAATGGTCTCCCCCATGATTGGGGGTTTTGCCACTACAATTGAGCATATTACTTCTGTATGAAATCTAGAGGTAACATTCTTCCCTGATGCTCATGTAGATGCGGCAAGATTGGGCATTGGCCTTTTAGGTGATCATACAGGCAAACATTGCATTGATACTTATGATTTGTAGTTGAGACCCTATCCTCATTTTCTTCAGTCCTTTTTTATTATTGAATGGTGTTCTATCTTGTTTCTAGGTTTGGTATCCCCTACTTTTTTTGGTCATCAAAGTTATCATGCATGGGTCTCCATCTAATAATGTTTGCATATTCTCCACATTTTTCATGTATCCACTTTTTTATCTTGTTGATCTTTGCCTCGATTTCATCTAGTGGTTTTAGTATTGGCAAAGGTGGGGACGGTTTCACCTCCTTAAGGTGAGTTGATTTCTCCTCTTCATGATTATGGACCTCTATTATTTCAAGAGTTTGGTCTTGTTGAGATTTTTTAACATTCTCCCATTTGGCTATTTCTCCTTCTTCTTTTGCTACCTACTTAATAAGCTCTTGGAATTGATGGGTTCATAGTTCATAAAGTTGACTTGGGGCATACATCCCTAGGGTCTCCCTTGTTTCATTACGGAGCCCATCCATGATGTGATACATTAGCCTTTCCTTGGAGAACCCATGACCTAGGAATTTGTTTAACAAAGAGTAATATCTTTCTAAGGTCATGTCCAAGGGTTCATGTTGCCCTTTTTTCCACTCTTGGATTTGTCTCCTCAAGGCTGACACTCTTGCACAGGTTTGATATCTTTTATTGAAGAGGTTTACCATTGTAGGAAAACAACAAATTGAATTTGGTTTTAAAGACCTGTACCACATTTTTTCTTGGCCAAGAAGTGTCATAGGGAAGAGCTTAAGCCTTTGCCACCCATTCTCAATGTTGTTCCATACACAGGCATCATAGAAGGCTTGTAAATGATGTTGCGAACCTAAATCATAGCCTCTTGAGAACTTAGGAAAGTTTTTTAAATTAAGTCTGGGTAGATGAATTTCCTTGTGATGCCTACAAGATATCTAAATGGCCTTTGTTATATGCATTAGGCTCTTAGTGGATAGCAAGGATTCATTGTTGCTAAATAGGTTGTGAGTTCATGACTTGGGACAATGTTGTTTATGTTCATGTTGGCATTCCTAATTTTCCCATGGGTTTGATGTTTACTTCTATGTCAATCCCTTAAGGAATAGTTATCCATGTCACAACCTGATGTTGAAAGAGCAAATAAAGAGAGAGAACTAGAAGAAGTTTCATGACTTAAGTCTCCTAATCATCCTCTAATGTACTCTTGCTACCCATTGAGAAGGTCCTAGGCCTTATGAGCCCCCTCATTCTAGGGGGTGTCCCACCTTCACTAGAGGTGTCTGAGTTGGATGACAAAAGTCCTTGAGCATTGTTGGGGTGTCTATGAACATATGAAACTCCTGCATAAGATTGAGTACTCCAAACTTCTTCTTCATCATAAATTTCATTGGTTCTCCAATGAATTGCCTTAGTAGATGTTGCATTATCGCTATCTTGTGAAAGGGACATTATTGTGAATTACGTGTGACTTAATTTATTTTTTTGAAAGATATAACATTAATACCCTATTACAGCACTCTTGTATGATATAACTAATCTAAATAACTAGCACCATCCTCAACAACGGTGCCAATGATGAGCAGTGAGATACCCCTACACTCAACCATATGAATACGAGTGTGGATGTGTGATCTGGTTGAACTCCACAAATGGACTAGTTGTGGCACCTAGATGGTTATACATTGATCGCAGTTCACTATCTTCCCACTTGGACTAGTATTTACTTTGTCATGTATGGTTTAGTCTAGAGTGGGGTGTATGATGTGATCCCTACTACTATGCTACTCCTAAGGACAATAAGAGATAACTCGATTAAGCTAATGGATAATAGGAAATAAGATCTAAGCTAACCTAAGTGCGATGAGCATCCATCCCTAATCATCCGTATGCATCTTGGACTTCGTGTACTACTTTTGGGATTACCAAGCACACATCACTCGGAGCACTACTCGATACACTACTAGCTTACCACGTAGTTACACTTAAATGTTTGTGATTAAGGTGTACTCATTCCCCGTTAACAATAGGAATAGTAAATGACGATAAAAGAAACATTAACTAAGAAAATAGTAATAAATAATCAACAATTAAAATAATTAAAAGCTAAGTGAATGTTGAGTAATCTTGATCTTTATTGTTGATCATGTGCATGTCCAAGTACATCACACTTGAACAAAGGTTCTGTACAAACAATTACAAGCATCACACTGTGGGCATGCACTAAGAATAACTAAAAGCTAAACTACCAAAAGAAAATAACTTCTAACTCCCTAATGATCTAACTACTACTTTTCTGTGTGATTGAGTGCTACATTTATAGGCTAACACAGGAACCATGATATCGTATATACAATATCGTATCTAGGCTGCGATATCATGTAGTCAATACCAGGGCTTGGCAAACCATGATTCATCAATGTCTTTTGCATTTTTGCTACCATTCAAGAAACATGTCTACATCTCATAGAAGATGTCTTATCTAAAGTAGGGATGTCTCCCATGGTTAAAGGATTTCTCCTCTCATTTTTACAGCTTTCAACTAGGATGTCTCCCATACATCCAAGATATCTCCTGTTTTGAATTAATGATCATAAATTGAATTTTGAGTGCCAAAAGATTTTGAAAGGGTAATAAATAGGAATTAAGACCTTTTATTTTAAGAAATATAGTTGAGAATAGTTTTAAATAATCGAGAGTGTATGATAAGTAAGAGAGGGATGTGAGAAGAGAGTGAAATTGAGCTCCAACTAAGATTCCATGTTGTAAGGCTTCATACCTATTTTAAGTGAATGTGTTGTTGAGGTTTATTTTGAGCTGTTGTTTGTCCTAGGCATTAGCTTTCAAAATTTTTATTTTTCTTCCAATTTTCTTATAAGAATGAAGAACTATTTCTTTCCTTTTTCTCAAATAAATTTACAAGTTTGAAGGCTAAAATTACACTTTTGGATTATTGAAGCTTAGTCCTCACTAGATTTGGTATTGGAGTAGATGATTTAAGACAATTGACCCAAGGAAAGGAATCCTCTACATCAATTCACAAGAATTCACTCATCTCCAAGTTTATCATCATTTGCAATTTTGTTGATGTTATTTTCCATGCTTAACTAGGGTTTGATTAGCCTTCTTTTGGTTATTTTGGATGATCAATTAAATTGCGTATTTGAAATTCTCATTGTTTAGAATACCCATTAACCTTGTTAAGCTAGGATTTATGAGAATTTTTTGAATACTATTTTGGATTTTCATTTCTCTTTTTGTATCAATTTAGGTACTCAAGCCTGTAAGATCTTAGAATAAGCATTTTCAAAAACTGTTAACATGAAACCAAGTTTTAACAAAACTAGAGGCTAAGATTGATAGTGCTAGGGCCTAGTTGATGGAATTTTTTAGAAATTAGTGATCAAACAATCCAAACAACATTCATACATTAGGAATTTGGGTAAGAGAATGGAAGAAAAACACAATTTTTTAGCTATTGAAGTCCACACACTACCATACCTATCCACGCAAAATCCAAATAGCCTTTATACATTACCCTATCAAGATTAAAGAATACCATACACTGGCTACAACATAGGAAAATTCCATGACAATTAAAATCCAAGCCTAAGTAACCAACATTATCAATTCTAACCATAGAAACCAAAAACTTTACAATCAAACTTCACATTGACCAATATAGATACTAGGTGATGAGCGGTGAGGTACCCCTACACCCAACCATATGAATACAAGTGTTCACACGCGACCCAGTCAAACTCCAAGGACTAAGTGCTTATGCACCTTCACAGAACAAGGATGGGTTATGCAATCATTGTCTTTTCAAGCTTACTTATACGACACAATTGTATGGTTAAGTAAACCTGAGGTATGTGATTTTTATGGTTTCTTATGTTTTATGTTCCTATGCTTAAAGTGGAGAAATGAAATAAGTGAGTAACTAATTTAATTTAACTAATCAACTATGCTCTAGCTAGTCCTAACACTAGCATCCGTTCCCACTTGCTGGACACATCTTGAACCAATGTAATACTACTGGGATTACCAAACACTAGTTGTTACTGGGTTACCAAGTGCTCCACATATGCTCAAAGTGGTCGTACTAAGTGTGCTTACTTGTTGAAGATTAATAACTCTATAAAAACAACATCAATTAACTAATGAAAGCATGAACTAACTATAAATAACATTAAATGCAATAAATAAGCTATTTTGAATGTTGCAAGGTTTATCACAAAGTTCATCTTTATTTCCTGACACAAGGTGTGCTCAGGTACACAATGCTCAAATAAAGATATGTTCACTTTATGACTCCTACTAGAGGCACTCAAAAATAATTCTAACTCTGGAAAGGGACTAAGAGACTAACTATGCAAACCAAGCATGCCCGCCTCTTATTTATAGGCAATGAGATAGGTTCCAACATTAGGTGTCCAATATCGCTTGGTAGGATCCGATATCGCAGACCCAATATTGTAGATCTGATATTGTGGTCCCAATATCGTGACTCATCATACCCCCACAACTAAATGAAAACTAAAATTAGCATCAACATTGAAAGTCAAAGGTAAAAACCAAACATTAGCAATCGACACTATTATAATACAACGCACTATCGTGAGCNACGACAACTAACGGTGATATGAAATGACAGACTCAAAGTACCTAATGAACAAATCAACAAATATATTATAGCATTAGTGTTTAGAACCACTGTGGTGAACATTGTACATAGATGACATCCAGACCCTCATTCGATAGCTTGAAGAGAGAGAGAGAGAGAGGAAAGAAAATGAGGCGTGTTGCTGTCGATGTCAAAATTGTAGATGCCATTGTTCATCCATAGCCACATGACTAAGCTTATTCCTTGCATGAATGCTTTTGCTCCAGTCCATCCTGAGTGCTCCCTCATATCCCAATTCATTATTCATGTGATCGCCATCTGCACACACAACACAATCATGAATTAGCAAGGATAGATAAGACATAATGCAGTTGATACCTTGCCTTGATATGAAGAACCTTGGCTAGGTTGTGGGTATGGAAGATATTGGGTTGGATGTTTGTAACTGATAATTACCCAAAGTGTAGGGGTAAGATAAGTAATGAAATGGAAAAATTTTGCGATAGGGCCCCCACGACTAAGAGCGAACCTCTGGTAGCCATAAGATAGAAAATGAAAGAACAAGGAAGATTAGAGAAATAACAATAGTGAAGCCAATTAAAAATATATAAAATGGTAGATAAAAGTGGATGTCATAAATGGGGTGAAATGAGAAATAGTTGATTACAAGAAATGTTTAAGGAAAAAAACTTAAAAATTGCGCCAAAAAGAAATGCTAATGGGTCCTCCCCAAAGTAGGCTCATGCCCTTTATTCCCTGACAAACCCACACACCAAAGAGTTCGTAGGCTCTAGGAATGAAAAATGGACATAATAGTTAAGGACTATCCCATAGGAATTTACCAAAGAATAACAATATGTCAACTAGGATATAGACTAATTATAAAATTGGCAACGAGGTGGAATATGGAAAGTAATACAGAAAGAGAGAATGGAATGAAATGGAATCCCAAAATCAAGGTTGTGTAAAGTCCCTTATGTAGTATGTGATTAAGGTAACTTAATAGTATTCATTCCAAATCTTGATTTAAGACTAACCACATCTAGTGACCTCGCATCAACATACTTGACCAACCCATCCTTCTGAAGCAACAAGAATGCATCCACAGAGCCACCACCATTCCATCAAGAGAAAGAATAGAGAAGTAGGAAGCGAGAAAATGGCCTTAGTTAGAGGAAACCTTTAGGCATGGGTAAAATTTCTTTTCAATGCCATAACCAATTCTTGTAGCCCATGTTTTTTTATTATGTCTAAGGGGTGTGCTTTGAATTCTCCCTAGTTTTTTTTTTTTTTTTTTTTGCGTGAGAACCACACCATGCAAAGACTTATTTGATTTAGTTGACTTCCCTATATTGGTCAATAGTAGAATGGTGGAAAACCTATGAAAAGCATATAAGTACCCAAGAGAATAGCCAACACAAATGCAGCAAACCCCTTGAAGTCACACCCTTTTCAATCCATTTAAATCTTTCCTTAGTTTGAAGAATACCAAGCCACCAATTTATTAATAAGTTTACTTAGAAAAAGGGACAATTCATTTCCAAAACAAAGGGAGACCATAGAGTTGTATGGATGAATGGGTGACATAGACTCATTGCTTATTTTATCAAAAGAAACCATATCTTAGCATCAACATTGAAAGTCAAAGGTAAAAACCAAACATTAGCAATCGACACTATTATAATACAACGCACTATCGTGAGCACTTATTATGTGATGAGTGAGAATAAATCGGAAAAATGTAATAAAGAAAGAAAGAGTAATATTAACGATGGTGTAAAACAAAAAGAAGTAAACATGAAAAATGTGTAAAAAAAAAGAACAAAAGAAACTAAGGGCTTAAAATGACTAACATTGGCATCCATCTCCCCCATGACTAAGTGAAAAGGAGGAGATCTGAAATAATGAG
This sequence comes from Gnetum montanum, assembly GCA_015680685.1. Classification (NCBI taxonomy): domain Eukaryota; kingdom Viridiplantae; phylum Streptophyta; class Gnetopsida; order Gnetales; family Gnetaceae; genus Gnetum; species Gnetum montanum. The sequence goes on from MNCI01011598.1 coordinate 26,018, forward strand.
CAGGGTTGTCCATTAATAGAGGTAGTGTTAGTACTGGCTGTTTTAGGCTCATGGAAAGCCACCTAATCAAATTGGGGCCCAATATTAAAACTTTTAGGGAACATTTCCATAAGATTTTCTAACTCTAAATCACACAAAATAAGAAAAAATTCATTAAGGCAGAAGTAAGGTATAACTTAAATTTTGTAAGCAACCTTACTAATGGTCAACCTCGTGTGATTGCACATGGCCCCTAAATGTGGACAACAAGAAGAACCCTCTCAAGGTGTGTTCAAGCGACCCAAGAGAGGCAAAGGACAAGCATATCCTGAGCAATGTGCAAAGTAGGAGGCACAATTATTTAGCATCCATTAAGAGACTCCTACTACTGTGCAGTCAGGACAAGCAGAAGGAGGAGCTACTAAAATGCTTGAATAGGGACAACACCTCACATTGTCCTCGGAGTGTGTCCAGGCTATCCAAGAAAGGTCCACGTTGGCAACTGTGATTGTGGAATTAAACTTCGAACCTTTCACAGAATTCACTCCTGAGGCTATTAGGGACCAACTCAAAGGGTCCCCATTATGGCCTCTCCTCTCTAAAATTGGTGCCTGGTACTTAGGAGAAACATACCAATGTTGGCATAATAAGGAAGAAGGCACCACAGTTGACATTGGTGGTTTCTTTATTGATTTGTCTACCAAGGCCATTTTGGAAGTGTTAAACCTTCCGAATATAGGGCCAAAAGTTGCTCACCTATCCAGTTGCTCTAATGCTGATGCATAAAAGATTTGGTTGAAGAGGGTGTACAACAAAGAAGATAAGACATATGGAGAGTTGATGCTGGAGTAAAGGATATACTTCAAGATTGATACTTATCACATCTTCCCCACAAGAGGATTAAATAGAATTTCAACATATGTGGCAAGAGGAAGTGTAATATTGATGGAAAAGGTTAATCCTGACCTTCCTCATCTGTATCTCATGGAGATCTTGAGATGGTTTAAAGAACACAAGACAAGGAAATTCACGTTTTCCTTTCCATGTCTCATCAAGAAGCTATGCAAACATGCTGGTATTCTGGGGTACACTAATGATGTTCCTAGAAGAGCCCAAAATGCTTCATTCATGAAACTGCTAAATCCATTAGCCCCAAGGAAAAGTGCTGGTGAGACACTGAAGCCAAGGCAAGAACAGATGGTGGGGCCTAATACAACTCAAACTACAGGGCCTAGCCAACTCCCAAGCACAAGGCCCAATCAACAACAAGCAGGGCCCAACACAAACTAGTGAGACCAACTGCCACCATCGCCGCAGGATTATTAACCGTCGATGAGCCATCTCAGGGCCATCACTGAGATGATCAGTTGAGGAAGTCATGATGATGCTAATCTCTTCCGTGTCATCAACAACACCATATAGCCCATAGTTTCTATTGATCGCACATGGGGTGAGGTGTCCATCCAAATAGAAGGAGGGAGATCCATTGGTCACAAAAAATTTTAGGGAATGTTGTGTCTTTCAAAGTACAATTGGAAACAAGTGAAGGGGCCATAGTGGTGGTCATGCAGCACCAAGATGCAGCAAGAGCCATAGAAGTGGTCATAGACCACATCAAAGAATCTTTCAATGTTCCTATTGTGCCACTAGTAGATTTCACAGGAGCACGAGATGCTCAAACTCTGGCTAGTCCCTTAATGACTCCTACAGAACATGAGGATGTCCTTGATCAATTGCTGCAGACAGGAAAAGTAATGAAATCCTTGTTTGACATCCCACAAGATGCCATGGCAGCACAATCAGATCTCATCTTCACAAAAGGGAAGCTGGTCATGGTAGAGATCAAGGTCGAGCATGCAGAAGCAAAGTTGGCAAGACTCCAAGAAAGGCTCATTGCCCTGCAAGCTACATAGTGGGACCCATCTCAATTCATTCCCATAGACTAGCTGGACACTTTTAGGATAGAGTAACTCAATAAACTACTGGTGGATAATAAAAGAGTGGTGGAGGAGAAGGAGAAGGCCAACTGGATGCCTCCAAGGCATAAGCACAAATCTATGCACACGCCAAGGATCTCAGAGACTTACAAGAATAGAATAAACAACTCACTACTAACAATCTTCGGTTGACCACTATGGAGAAATAGAATAATGTTCTCGAAGGAAAATTTTAGTAGTTACGAGAACAGTTGGTTAGGATCAACCAAGACATGAACCATTTGGCCAGAGAGAATCAAACCCTCTCAATGGAGGAGGTACACACAATCCATCAGAAGAAGGCCATTGAAATAAGCATGTGGCAAAACGTGGCCAAGAGACATCAAAAGTTAAAGGAGCATTTCAGAGAAAAGGTGGGGACGTACAAGTAAGTCATTGAGAAGGGGATCCATATGGACAAAGCCCACATCAACACTTTTAGTGCTCAACACATTGATTGGTAGGCCATATTGGACACATATGCATTTGTCCATCAAGCAGAGCTTAAAAGCTAAGACTTGCAGATTTAAGATCTCACAGAGTACATGGAATTGAAAAACCTGTGGTATGCCAATCTAGCCATGTTGACAACAGGACATCCGAGAATAGAGCTTGAGAAGCATGGAGCTGCCACCTATTCTAAATATGAAGTAGAATTTGTGAAGCATAAGAAAACATTGCAGAAGCTAGAAATTGCAAATTCTAAACTAGAGGTGATTAAGTAGCTACCAAGGGCAAAAAGATGTCGCAACAGACTTGGATCGATGGCTTATAGATTTTCAAGAGTACAGGGACAAAGCCAGAGCCTATGAGGAGGAACAACGATTCTTTGTGGCCTAGTATGTTAAAGCAAATTAAATGTTCTTGCAACTACCATGTCCATGGGAGGTGCTGACTTCGTCAAACATTGGAGCATCAGCATGGATGGCACAAGATCCCTGAACTGAAGAGGAAAATATCTAGGCACTATTGTAGAGCCATCAAATTCCAAAACCTAGAGCATAAAACAAGGGGAAGCATACCATGGAGGAACCACCACCACCAAGAACCACATGAGTTCCTACAAAATTTTGTAATTTTTGTGTCTGTGTCCCAATTTTGTTGTATTCAATTCTCCACTACAGCATGAATAAATTCCTAGTTAGTCAATAATCCCATACCTATCCATTATGTAATCAATGGGGCTTGTTCTCATTTTGTTTGACTTGAGGATGAGTTTTCATTCAGTTGTGGGGGTATGATGAATCATGATTCAGTAGGCTCTGATATTAGACCCCTGATATCGAGTACGCGATATCGTAACCTAAGAAGTGATATCGGATACACGATATCGTGACTCCTGTGCGGGCCTATAAATACACATGTAGGCCCAAGGAGTTAGGGAGTAGTTCAGTTAGGAGTTATTTTTTAGTGAGTAGATAGAAGTTAGTTCATTTTTAGTTCTTCTCAACCCTTTCCCTAGTGCATGCCCGTAGTGTGATGATTGTAATTGTACAGAACCTTTATTCGAGTGTCACGTACTTGGACCCGCACATGACTAGAAATAAAGATCAAGATTACTTCATAATTGTAGCATTCACTTAGTTTAATTATTTAATTGTTATTGTTATTTATTGATTTTGTAGTTAATATTTCTCTACCCTCATCTCCTACCCCTATTAGTAAACACAGAATGAGTACAACTTAATCACAAGCATTCAAGTGTGACTACTTGGTATCCCAGTAGCATACCTAGGCCATGTGCTTAGTAATCCTAGTGGTAGTCGTGCATGAGGTCCAAGATGTGTACGAATGATTAAGGAACAGATGCTCATTGCACTTAGGCTAGCTTAGATTCTCTCTCCCACTTCCTATTAGCTTAACTCTCTCTCCCTTTTCCTCCTAGCTTAATTAAAGTTATTTTCCATTACCTCTAGGAGTAGCACTAGGTTAGAAACCACATCATACACATCACTTTATACTAAACCATATGTGACAAAGCATATACTAGTCCAGGTGGGAAGACAATGGACTACGATCAACGAGTAACTATCTAGATACCACAACTAGCCCGTCTACGGAGTTCGACCAGATTGTGTGTGAAATACTCATATTCGTATGGTTGAGTGTAGGGGTACCTAGCCACTCATCAACCATCCATAAGATCCAAAGGCTAATTGACTAAGTGACAAAGGAAGAAGATGAGTTGAAGAAGAGAATTAGCTAAGGAGTACAATAGAGATCCATCTATCTGGAAAAGAGATGTACGAGTGTGTGATAAGAAAGAGGAAGAAACCTTGGAAGAGGTGATATAGAAAAAAACTATAATAATCCAAAAGTTTGTTAAAGACATAACCACCAAGGTAGAAAAGATGTGGGACTTGATGGATGAGAAATTTGCTACAATCTTAAAAATTGTAGAAGAAATAACTGAACAAGCCTTTAGTAAGGGCAAGGAGAAGAATAAGAAAAGAGACTACAGATGAAAAGAAAAAGTTTCTTCAATGGCAAAATGTTCTAATTCAAGCTCAAATAATGAAAAATGGTGTATAGTGTACTAGTATGAACATCCTAAGGGATGTTGTCCTATAATGAGACATTTGCAAGAAACAAGGGCATATGCACTTAATCCAAGATTTATCAAATAGTAAATGCCAAAACGATTATCTTACCCTCAAGGTAACTACTAACAGACCTTCCAACTAGCTTACTACCCAAGTGGAGCTTATCCATAACCACATGAGCAATATCAACAATAGTGGCAACAACCACAATTGTGGGCAATGCCACCATTGAGGCAGCCATACCCATATCAGCAACTAGACCCTTAAGGATACTATGTGCAACATCTGATATCTCCAGGAAATGTAGCAATTCATACTTTGCAATATTATCCACTTGAGTATTATAGATCCACACCTCCAAGGATGGATTCCAATCCATATGTGCATCAACTAGCAACCGATTCATTAAGTCAACCTACTAACCCTCTATTGTCTACACCACCACCTGTAATGCAAGGAGAGCTACTATCACAGCCACAACAAAAATGTGCTACAAGGGTAGTGAATATACAGAAAGAGGATCATACTGGCAATGCTAAAGAAAATTTGAGGAAACATCTTTTCTTCAGGACAAGTCCTAAAAACGCTAGTAGAGAAAGAACTTCATTGAATTATGTTTCTTATATAAAGGATCCTCTTGTGAACACCCTGCTTCTATAATAACCAAATCAAAATATTATGATTATCATGCTAACTGAAATAGTATCAGAGTAGATAAAGGCAGGGACACTCCCTAAGAAAAGAATAGATCCAGGAATTCCTCTAATTTATGTACAAATTGCTAGAAATTTACCATGCAAAGCTTTACTCGACTCAATTCCATAGTAAATTTGATATCTCAAGAAAGGCATGGAACCTACTACCCTTCAAGAAGTGTAACATAAGATTAGAGCTAGTAGATCAATCTATCATCATTCCTTTGGGATAGATATAAGATGTCGCAACCACTATAAATAGGTGATCTTATCTAGCAAATTTCTAAGTGATTGATGTGAAGAATGATAACAAGGAATTTCCTATCATTATGGAAAAAGATCATGGCTTAGCACAATATATGCTAAGTTTGAAATGAAAGATTTATCTGTGGAAATCTCTAAGGAAGATGAGAAAGGAGCCATACATACACAAATAATTCCATGCATAAATGAAGATAACAAAGAATGTAGTTGTGGATAAAAATTTTAGAATGTTGACATGATTCTTACACCAGTCCACAATAGATGTGAGAAATAAGTGTGTGTACAAGAAGGAGCAATGGTCGCTAAACCAAAAGACACCTAGTGGCTGAAAACTGAGAATATAAAACTATCCAAAACATGCATGAAACCATCTAACTCACTTATTAACTCCTACCCTAAGAAAATGACCCAAACTAAGAACTCACAAAAGGATATTAGAAACTGCAATCATACACCACTAAATAATGGAAATGGAGACTTAAAATTTGAATTTAAGAATAAACAAGAAACTATAATTGGATCTTCTAAAATGGAAAGGCCCTCTAGTCCAATAGAATAAATATCTCCAAAAGACCAAAACTTGATTATCATCAATATCACATGGGATAATAATCTAAAAACTAAATCACTAAGGATGGTAAATGAGAAACCTAGAGTGTATGATGCAAAGGATTTAGGGTCCATTTTCCGAACACTTGTCCATGAGTTTAGTTGTGGGGGAGATACCTTATCTTGATTTAGGAACTAATAAGTGCTTTTTAACTTTTTGTTTTACAATTCTTTCTAGTTTACAATTTTTTTGTTATACTTTTCAAATTTCTTACCAATTTTTCATATTCTTTGATATCTTTTCGTTCTTTTAAACTTTTTCATTTCTTAATCATTTGTTATTCTTTGATATTTTTAAAATTATTTTTCTATTTTTCTATAATCTTTATTACCTATTTTGTACATATTTTTGTTGATTTTTATAATAAAGTGCAAGGAATAAAGCAAGATGTAGTGCCAATAAGGAGAAGATTGCTCTATATTATCTAATCATAAGGGACAGATTACATATACAGTGAGACCATGAAATCCATATATCCATTCCAACAATAAGAGGTTCTTACCATGGCCATAATGATATTCTTCTCATAATAAAACTAAGAATAAACTTGTGATCATTATGCCTAGGCAAAAGACTAAAGAACCAAGTGGGAATGAAAAGGGTATGACATCAAGGGGATTTGTGGATTCTCTAGGATTACTGCTATAAGTTCTATCTTGTTATTAAGGATGTGTTATTTTCTTGAAGATCTAACAAAAAATGGAAGTAAGATTACAATAAGTGCTACCTTACCATGTCACTAGAAAGGCATGTTACCCATGCTTGAAGGTAGGCAACTTATTAGGAATCTTGAAACTAATAAACTCCTTCCTTGAACAATATGCCAAGTGGTAATACTCCTTGCAATAGTGGTAGTCTTATGGTTGTGAACCCTAGGAATAAAACAATGTGATGTCATTGAAAAGTGGTTTGGACTTGGTCTGTATCTTGGACAGAAAGGCTAATGATTACTCTAATCACAAATTACACACAAGGACTCATTATGTCTATGATAAGATTCCTCACATTCCAATTTCAATAATCCTTTCTATAGTCCATCTCATCTCACTATATATTTAATCATAACTTTATGCTTTTGTATAATATAGTGTTATTTTCCTAATCTAGCAATATTAACATGTGTGTTTTGCTAGACATATATGTCTTCCATTCAACTCCTTAAGTACCTACAAACACTTTTAGGCATGGTTATACAAGGGCACTAAGGGTTGGAGCCTGCTTTGGGGAGGACCCACTTGTATAACTCTTGTATTTCAGACTTGATAAGCAATTTCACATCATCTTGTATCTTCCAAATCAATCGAGATCCAATAAACGCTTCCCATATCATCTAATAATATGTCCATACATTTATAATTCTTAACACATCTTCTATTCATTTAATAAATTTCATTGCCTGAGACTCCTTTCTTATGAACTTTGAATGCCAAATTTTCAAAAATTGTGCACCATTAATGACCCAAGATCCTTTGGACAAGCTTCATATCTTCAAACATTCCAATTGACTCATTTTTTTCCCAAGAAATTCAAAAAATTTGAAATTTTTTATGGTGATGTCGTAGCCCCTACAATGTCACATTTATAATGTTGTGCACATAAAAATAATATATATATGCATAGGAGTTAGCGAACTTTTTCATTCGTTTTTGTATTTTTTTTCCTTAGAGCTTTTGCACACTAACTTCCCAAGGCCATAATTTCATCCCCATAACTTTGCTTTTTGAAATTCTTGAACCCTATTAATCCTAGAGCACTCAACACAATCGTTGTGGGGTGGGGGGAGGGGGGTGTATATTGCGTGGTACATCTGAAAATCTAAGCCAAAAATTTCTAATGCTCAGAAGATACTATAAAGGGTAAGTATAAGGAAATAATGAGAACCTTATTGTTAATCAATCACATTTAAGCCAAAGGACTTAGTTAATTCTCCTAATTAACCATACCAACAATTTCAAGGCATAATAAGCAAGAAAAGATAATTGTGGAAGGTCATAAGTAATTAAAGATATAACACTCAAGGGGTTTCTTTTTGAAAATTTTTCTAACTTTGTAATCATAACAAGATAAGAACTTGATCTAACCAAGGGTACAAGGAAGATAAAGAACTATTAAGAACCAATTTAAACACTTTAATAATTTCAAACCCTTGTTGACTGAAGATGATCCCAAAGAGACTAGTAGCTGAAGGACCTTCCCAACATGAGAGCAAAAGACCAAGAGGTTGCGAGAGAGGCCAAGCTAGAGAACAAACTCCCCAAGAAGACATTTGGAGTAGAAAGCCTAATCATTCAGCATTCATCAACAAACTCTTATCATCAAGCACTCAACCTAAGGAGAGGTAGAAGTTCCACCAACACCTAAACAAGGGTAGCACCTCACGCTGTCTCTAGAATGCCTCCAGACCATATAAGAAAAATCCATCATGTCCATAGTCATTGTGGAACTGAAATTTGGTCCTTTCATGGAATTTTCTCTAGAAGTGATAAAGAGGTAACTCCAAGCATCTCCACTATGGCCTACCCTATCCCATAGTGGTGAATGGTATCTAGGAGAAACTTACCAATTTTGGCAAAACAAACAAGTCAATGTACTAATGAAAATTGAAGGAGTCTCTATGCCATACTTAGTAGAGACAACCACCAAGTCCCTCAACATTTCAAATGAAGGAGCCAATGTGGCACAGATTTCAACAAGATCAAACACCAATGCTAAGAAGTTGTGGTTTCAAAGAGCATATAAAAAAGAAAACAAAGACTATAATGAGCTCATAGCTAAAGAGAAAATATATTTTAAGATTGGAACCTGTTACTTGTTTTCAACCAAAAGGCTCAATAGAATATCCACATATGTGGCTAGAGGAAGCACAATATTGTTGGGAAAGTTCAATGCTAACATTGTCCATCTGTTCCTCCTCTAAATCTAAAGGCAATTTAAAGAAAAGAAGGTAGGGAAACTAACACTTCCATTTTCTTGCCACATCAAAAAGCTATGCCAAAAAGCCAAAATCTTGGGATATACCAATGATGTTCCAAGGAAGGCCCAAAATGCTTTCTATGTAGAGATGCTCAAACTCATTGCCACTAAAGAAGGATTAGCTAGAGAAGCCAGTAGACATCAAGGAAGCCATAGGTTCCACTCCTACTGGTAACATCCCAACTACCAATCAGCAGCAGCAAGAAGGGCCTAGCAACTAGCCACAAGCTGAATAGCAATAGCAACAACAAGAAGTACCACCACCTTCGCAAGACTATAGATCATCCATGAGCCACTTGTAACAAAATGCATAAACAATAAGTTGGGGAACAAGGGAGTGGACCAATTTGTACAAAGTATGGGAGAGATCTGTGAGGCCCACCATATCCACAAATCCAACTAGTGGGCATGTGTTACTTTAGATAAGAGGAGAGGATGACTAGGCACAACAAATTTTTGGGAATGCTACATCATTCCAAGTTATGCTCAAAACTAGTGAAGGTGTCATAGTCGTGGTCATGTACCACCAAGATGCAGCAGGAGCTACAAAGGTCATCACTAACCATATTAAGAAATCTTTCAATGTCCCTGTTGTGTTGTCAGTTGATATTTCTAGAGCAAGAGATGTTCAAATGCTTACAGGAACCTCAAAGACTCCTGCATAACATGACGACATTTTGGATAGCTGCTGCAGAAGGGCCAAGTCATATAAAATCTTTTTGATATTCTGAAAGTCCAATCTCACTTGATAGCCACAAAGGAAAAGTTGGTCATGGTAGAAACTAGAGGAAAACATGTAGAGAACAAAGTGCAATGATTACAAGCAGAGTTAGCAAATTTGAGAGCTAAAAAGAAAGCCTCTGCATAGTTCATAGCACCTGGCCAACTTGAATAATTTAGAACTGATCATGTGAGACAATTGATTACCAAAAATATGCAAATGGAAAGAGAGAAGGAGAAGGCAGTGTGAGATGCATCAATGGTCAAAGCCCAAAAATATGCACATGCCAAAACACTCATAGCCTTACAAGAGAAGAATAAACAACTTGTTGCTGACAATATGAGGTTGACAAACATTGAAAAGTAGAAAAATGTTCTTAAGGAGAGCATCGAATAGCTTAGAGAACAACTTGTCAAAGTCAACCAAGACATGAGTCATTTGGCCAAGGAAAATAGAAACTTATCAATGGAAGAATTCTATGCTATTCACTAGAAATTTGCAATAGAAATCAATGTGTGGTAGAGTGAGGCCAATAAACATGAGTGACTCAAAGAGCATTTCAAAGATGAGGTGGGCATGTATAAACAAATTAATGAACAAGAAATCCAGATGGTGAAGGAAAAAATTAGTTCCTTCTTTGCACAAAATCCAAATTGGCAACCCATCTTGGATAGTCTTAACCATGTTCACCGAGAAAAGGTGAAGAACAATGACTTGTAGATAAAAGACCTTACAGAGTACATGGGATTAGCAAATCTTTGATATGCTAATTTAGCCATGTTAACAACAAGCAAGTCTCGAAATAAATTAGAGTAGCAGGTAGCAGCCATATATGCCATGTATGGAAAGGAATTTGTTGATAGAAAAGATGCACTACAGAAACTATATGTGGCAAACTCAGAATTAGAAATTGTTAAGGCCAACTACCATAGGCAAAAGGATGTAGTAGCAAACTTGGCATGTTGCATGTTAGACTACCAAGAACTCAAAAAGATGAGTAGAACATTTGAAGAGGAGAGATGAAAGTTTGTAGCCTAGTACATAAAAGCAAATAAGATGTTTTTGCAATTGCCATGTCCATAGGATGTACCCACTCCATCCAACATTGCACAATAAGCATGGATGATACATGATCCAAAAATAGAAGAAGAAAAGCTACCATTTTCAAAAGCCTAACAATAAAGGAAAGAGCCTCCACCTCCTGGAACATGAACTACATCATGCTACTTCAAGTTTTATTTTTGTTTTGTCATGATGTCATTTTGTAAAACACCACTGCAACATTCTAAGTCATGTAAATAGTTAGTTAGTCATGTCCAATCAGGTCTACCTCCCAATTTTGTAAGGGACTCTATCCTCATTTTGTTTTAACTCGAGGACAAGTTTCTAGTCAATCGTCGGGGTATGATAAAGCCAATTTTTGTTGCTCTACAACATCGTATCTACGATGTTGTAGATACGATGTCATAACCCATGCTACGTCATCATTGATACGATATCTCAAGATGCATGCAACCCTATAAATATTGACACTTGGGCACACAATCAACAACTTTTCATTCTAAGTCTTAGGGAAACTTTTGCAGTTTATTTTCTTAGTTAGCAATAGAGTGAATGCTTGTAGTGTGATGTTTAGCAATTGAATGGAATCTTTATTCAAGTGAATTGTACTTAGATGCAATTTATGATGACAATAAAGATAAATATTGCTTCCCATCATTGCAGCATCCACTTAGTTTAATTTGTTTACTTAGCATAATTTCCATGTTTTCTTAGCTTAATCATTTACATTTTCCAAGCACTTTATTTTACTTGTTCATTTGTAAAGCAGAATGAATACAACTAGTTTCAAGCATTAAAGTGTAATCGTTTCGTAACCCAGTAGTGGTTTCACTTAATTTGCTTAGTGGTGAATTCACTTGGTAATCCCAGTAACAATTACATGAGTCCAAGGCATGTTTGGTAAACAAGGAATGGATGCTCATCGCTATAAGATAGAATAGATTTACATTCTTGTCATTACTTAGATTTAGCAGTTAACTTCATTTCCATTATGTTTACGCTTAGGAGTAAGATGAGCTTTACAACATCACATAACATACACCTCACTACGAGTTAAACCATAGACTTAGACTTCACTAACTCAAGGTGAGAAGACAACAATCACAAGCTTAACATCAACTACTGGCATAATAACATTGTCCATCTATGAATTATAATCTAGTCACATGTTAGCACTCATGACTTGTATGGTAAAGTGTTGGGATTACTCCACTACTCATCAATGATGATGAATGGAATTAGTCTTGGGATCTTAATGATCAACTAAAATGATAAAGATCAAATCTCTAGTAAAATGATCTCAAGAAACCAACCTAATCTTATCTTTAGAAATAAAAATTATAATTGTGTAAGACGCAAAGACTTCAACGGTTAAGTCTCATTTAAATATCACATCCTTTTTCCAACTTTTTACTCCACATAACTACACTACCTAAATTGACTTCTCCTTTTAAAAGTTTTCCAATTTCTTTCATTCCAAATTTGAAAGATCGCATATGCTATCAAAGTATTCCAGATTTTATTAATGAGTTAAATTCCATAACTTTAACTTATACAAGATTTTGACATAAAAATTGGCTAATTTGTAACTTTCCAAACTTCATTCCAAATATGAGCAATTGTAGGGAAGTACAAATAGATATGATTACTATCTTGATAAGCATTCTTATGAAAATAGCTTATAGTAGTCATCATCCATTCTCACTTTAACAAATTATGGAGTATTTTTACTTTTTTATGTGAGTTCAAAAAAAGGAAATGAATCTTGTGAATTCAAACATACTTTCTTTTAACAAATAGTTTTTTTATCTCCTTTTGCATAACATATCATAAGCCTTTGCAGCTTTGTATGAATGTTTATTGTCCCATGCACATACTTTTTCAAGTCTTGGCCATATTGCAAAAATACCAATTACATGCAATCACTAAAAAATCTTAGGGGTTCAAATATTTCACCTTATAATACCTTTATTCATAATTCTTCAAACTAAAAAAATCATCATCACCCAACGCCAACACTCATCTTGTAAGAGGGACAATAGATGAGTGAAAGCCTAACCTCTTTAAGTGGATGCCTGTAGACTTGAACCCACATTTTTTGACTTGATAAACAAGTATTTTACCATCAGTCTAAATGATGGTCCCAATAATTCTCCAAGCTAATTTTCCCAAAAGAGCCATATTTTGAGAATGTAAATTTTTAAGTCTAAATCCAATGTATTCCTATAAATGACAAACTATATCACAAATCAATAGATAGTTTTTTTACTTGTTTTTTTTTTTAAAATCATGCTTTAGGGTCCAAAGACAACATTAAGGATAGTGATACATATTAAAGAAAAATACCATGTCCTTTTGATCTAACCATAGTAAGAAGCTTTCCTTGACAACTAGCTAATCTTTGAGCCATTCTCTTCAGAAGCAAAATCCATAATGTTAAAAGTAAAAACTCTTTGATTAAAACGTAGAATATTTACCTGAACAATGTGAATATGAGTATTGGTTAACAGAGTAAAGATAGGATCTCCTCATTTTATGTAAGAATGTCCAACAAAAAGACCAGGTATATAAACGTTGTCTATTATATAAGTAATAAAGAATGAACACCATCTTCTATTATTAAAATGTTGTAGAATTAGCTTTTCTGACTGTAAATAAAATATTGGAAAATGTATTCTACCTTAAGTATTTAGTATTTCACTGCAGCATGAAGGAAATATCTTTAAGTATTTTTTTTATTTTTATTTTTTGGAGTGGTTTTGGACCCCAAAAAAAGAAAATTTCATAAACTCAGTTTATCAAATCGTCAATATAAGAGAGACAGTACATACAAGCATCCATGTAATGCAAATTCAAGTTCTATGTATACCAGCATAAATTGGCAGGGCATGTTACTTTCTTGAAACAACATGCTTTCTTTAAAAACGAAGAGTTTTGCACATATCTGACAAAGAAGCCTTGCCGTGGTTCACATGGAAAGAAAACTAAGTTTACAAAGCTTATCCAACATTTCATGATGATGGAGAAGTAACTGTTTGCTAAAGATCTTTTCTTTGGTCAATGACACGGCAGCTTTAAAACATAGAGAATGGTCATCCTTTCATACTCACAAGCACTTGCCCTGGATACTAATAATGTGAAAATAAGGATAAACAACTAAATTTAAATGTCTATTATTAAAATATTACCAATTGAACTAGTAAGTTTGTTGCTTTGTGTGTAACAAATTTTTATTGAAAACAGATTACTCATTAGAATTTAAGTGTTTCCTGTTTTTCAACAGGATAAAAGAAACTTGATAAAACAGGTTCCAAAATTTATTTAAGCTTGATAAAGCAAATCATATTTCAAAAAGCCTTGTCATATTATCTTTACTTGATGTTTCTGGATGTCTCGTGAACCCTCACCCAAGTAACGCCATTGGGTGTTTTATCCTATGAAAAAAAAGCATATTATCAGCTGTGGAGTAGCCAGGAGCTATCAAAATGGCAAAACATTCAAATTTACAGAATCAAATTATAATAAGATTACAAGGTACAACCTTGGGTAGCAAGACAGCAGTTGCATAGTAACCTTTAGCTTCTTCACCTGCCGAAATCATCAGATGTCTTAAAAATAAAATGAGAAGAAAGGTAAATGGGAATGATTATGTTTTCTAATTCAAATTTTTTAAATACAAACCCCTGATTAAACAATTATATCAAAATTTCCTTTCCTTGTACTTCTATTTAAGAGATCCAATGTTTCCACAGAGTGCAAAATCACCAAATCATTGACAAAAAACCTGTCCTAAAGAGCTAGGGACAAAAGCCAATACAGATTACAGAAATGTTTTTTCACGTTAACCCGTTCTTACCATATAATTTATGCTTCTGTCAGCTTGGGGCGGTTCCAACATATGATTTGGTGGTGCTTTTCAATTTCAATGCCAAGTAAACATACATATGACAGTGCTGTTAGTAGCACCTTTACATATAATTTAACAAACACGCCTTTTCCCCCCAACTCTGTATAACGTTTTAAATCCATCATTGTGGGATTTGAGCTCATTATTCCTAAACAGACAAGTACATACCTAAATAGTGTGCTTCTCTGCAAATCAGTTGATCAAATGTTAAATTATGGGACATAGCCAACTCGTGTGTATGAATCAAAAGGCTGCATGGATGTACTATGTTAAATATTTTGCAGTAGCAAGGAATCAAATAACTGAAAGCGAAATGTTTTTATTATGTCTATGATGATCCCTTTTGCATTTATTTGACAAACTGAATTTCGGTCATGCCTGTTGAGCAATTTCTTTGGAACTACCCATAAACCATCGGGACTGAACCTGTGACCTTCAGGAATCTAAAAGCAATACTATTTTATATGAAATTTCGTTTTCTCAATACGATTCAGAGATCCATTACAATTCATATGGAATCTGAATCGTTAGTCCATAATGAATTAACTTTCACAAGTGAATCGCTAGTGCAGCTTTCAAATACTTAACAGGACCATCACTTAGAGTCACAGCTCGGTCTAATACTTAGTCACCAGACTTCAAAAGTTACAACCATCCTGTGGTTCAAAAAATGCACCAAAGGAAGCTACCCTGAGAAATTGCAGCTCAAAAGGATGATACAAGCAAATCTTTTGATAAGAACATGGTCCAGAAACTGCATTCATCAAAATTACAAACTGCCGCTGCTAGAGACCCAATTTCCATCATGTTTTTGAAATTATCTTACAAGGAGCTTTTCCAATCTCCGTCATATTCAAGCGGCATCTTCGATGTTCATTGCTCTTCATATATGTTATCTTATTTATTATTGATGCTGCTGCAAATGTTCAGAAAATAGGCATTTGTTATGAGGATACAGAAATGGCAGTTGGATCATGTTCCTGAGTGTTGAATATTAGTGGTGAATAGATAATGAACTTTCATAGATGACAAGTTACGATTTGATTGTACAGAAGAATCAATAAAAAACGATGTTTCTAGTAGAATTGTCTTTCAGAGGAGCTATATGAACGATTCTACACACATGCACCGACTACGGAGCAAGTGAGAAAATTGCTAAACAAATGGTTACCTTAACTATTGAAAGGATGTGGAAAGCACCCCAACTTGCATATTAAAGAGAGTTTATATAGTAAATTTTATAAAATAAAGTAATAATTGTTAGTCTTTCCATCCATCATAATGGGGTAAATAATAATGCCTCTCAGTCTATACTGATATTAACGTTTAGTTTGGTCAAAATTTAGAAACTGCTTGACTCCGCTAACCCAGTGGCCACCTGTGATTAGGCATCTAGACTCTTCCACAGGTAGCTAGCTCAAAATTAAACAGCCAAAGACTATCCTCAGTTGAAAAACATGTTTTGGAATAGTTTCACTTTATGTTATCATTGATTTCAGATGATAAGTGGTTTTAGACCGTTAGCTACTGCCTAAGTAGAAGCAAAATTCAAAGATCGAGACCGAAATGTGGTGATTTTGTGTCATCTCGTTTTCCCTTTTAGTCCGTAAATTCAGAGCCTGAATTACATACACTCCCTGGTGTAATGAAAAAAGGCAGGCAAGTCGTGGAGATAAGAGAGAGAGAAGCAAATGCTGCCAGATTATTGTCCTTACCTAAATTGTCAGGAAAGCTTCATATCTTCATTTAGACTTTATTTTAATAATCTTTGCTCCAATCCTCCATTCCTATTTTAGCAGAAATTTTGGACCAAATTTGGCTTTAGTTTCAACTTAAAATAAAATGTGCAATTTTTACAGAGCAATTATTGGGTGACAGATTAATATAGTTGTGGGAAATACTTGATTATTTGCATTTTATTTCTTGTAGGTTGTCTGAATTGAAACTTCATGAACTCAAATTACAAGTACACCTAGAATATACAAACAACATTATATTTTGACAGAATTTAAGTAGAACATAGCAGTGCCTCATGCATAACTTGAACTTGCAACTTGTTACCCATTAAGCTAAGCTTTCATTGGCTATTGCTTTTGGACCTCTATGTCATCTCCACATTGTTTTATGTTATTGGTGTGATTTTCTCACTTATCTTACCTCCAAAGACTTAGATACGAGGGGCAATGACAAAGGAGATGACTTAACTATATTAACATAACCAGCACTGAATTTTGGTTAGTTCATTAGATTATGACTGTTAAATTGGATGTTGAGTAGCATTGCAAAAACATTGATGTAGCACCACCCTATGAAATTGGGTCCCACTAATGGTGTCCTTTATCTCATTGGAGTCTTGATGATTATCTAATTTCCCAGTCTTGCTGTTCTCATTCAAGCGGCACAAAGTGAGACACTGGACTTTGGAAAAGCATGTTCCCCGGAAGTTCCGCCTCAGCGCTGGACAGATTTTATGGCCTTCCAAGGATGCCCAACATTGCTTAGGATAGTGTCATTACAAGAATAGTGACAAAAGATATGGAAGATAGTGGTTAATTCCATAATAATAATATAAAGCTTGCAAGCTTTAACAATGAAGATGACAAAAATTTATTAAACATCCAAAATTGAATTCCTCCTAAGCAAAATGAACTATGTCAAAGCCCAATAATTTAAAGAACAGAGTTTATGGTTCACAACTTAAAGAGCATCAATGGCAAGAAACCTCCTACAAGCTTTTCTCTGTAGAAACCCTTGTAAGTAGACCAAAACATAAATGGTTTGGTAGCATTTTTTTAAAAGACATTTAAGATTTGGGTATTAATGCTTATCTTGCTCTTAATAGAAGTGAATGGCATAAAAGAACTCATATAGCCACCTTCATATATTTGGGATAAGGCTGGGGGGAGGAAGAGGATGATGACCATTGTAAGTATGCATGTACTGAATTATTATTTGAAGTTAGCAACATTGACCAATATCTCACATGCTAAAAAAGAAATATTATCATCATCACAATGCCTTTGTCCTAACAACATGGACTAGCTTATTGAGGTAGGTGAATGATATTTTTGTATGGCCAGTTATCTACCTGATACCATAGTCCCTCAATACAAATATTTACCAAATCCCAAGTGGCACATTTAGAGAAGTAGATCAATCCTGAAAATCTCTTTCAAAAAAACTATTATGTAATCTCATGTATATAGAACATACAAATGCTGGTAATATAAGTTGGTATTAATTTGTGCAAGAGCATGCATAAATTAACATGTAAAAGCTATGCATTTTTAAATTAGAATCAATGTGATAATAATATTACTTAATTTAACAATTAAACTAAAAGACTTCAAAACCCACCTTCAAGTTTCGCCCATGATTCCCATGTAACAAGATATGCCTCATTGCCTAACTTAATTTCTCGTATATTATCAATCCATGTCAGAAAACATTTTCCCTTCATCAGTCCATGCTTTTCTCTAATATTATCCAGGCTTTCTTTTAGCATGAACTCTTTTCCCCAGGGATACACCATGGTTGCATTTTCAGCCTGAAGACAAACACAAGAGTACATACAATATCAGCAGAAATTACACGAAATGTTCTAGCCTTAGAAGAATTGATGAAACCAAGTATGGAAATGCAGGTTCATATTTGCAAATATTTATAATAAATTTTATATTTTTAAGATACCGGAAAAATATGGAAATGCATAATATGTCGAGGTTAAGCTCTTCAGGCATTTCGCGTGACACAGAATCTTTGTAATATTTTCAAGAAATATCTGTGCCTGCAATTTACAGCACGGGTCAAAATAAATGTGTACAACAATAAGAAAGAGATGAGAGAATAAAAAGAGATGCACAAGTCAGAGATAAAAAAGATCCCAGAAAGTCTTGCAAGAGGTAGGTGATGTTTAAAAAGTGTGCATGGTGCAGCAGGCCACCAAAGAAACAAAGGAGAAGGTGTTAGACATGAGATGTACATAGCATGAATTTGAAAATTTTCATCAATAAAATAACACAATATGTGAAGGTAACTGACATAACTGAATTAAATTTTGGACACAAATATTCTAGTTTTCTTGTATACTTTCGGTCATAGGGAATCTAAGAAAAACGTGATCCTCCACACCAATACTATCTTGGGCAGAAAGTCGACATGTGCAGTCCTGTTGAGGTATTTGTAACTCTAAAATAATGAAATCTATTCTTGCTCTATAAATGTGGACCTGTAGACAGAATAATTCAATCTTGTAGATACGCTAATTTTACAGAAATGCTACCTTTAATGCGGTTTAAATAATAGTCTTGCTTTTCCGTTACATTGCTCCAAAGCTTTTCCATCACTTAAGAGTTCTCCTAATCTGCTTAGAGTCATCCACGAAGTTATTGTTATAGAGTTACTTCATGCAATGTCTAGATTAAAAAGGGTTCAATGTATTTTTAGGGTTTTAACCCTAATGAAAGATTATAAAGCTAGTTGTGTACGGAAAAAATATGGAGCTCTCAACTTTAGGGAATAGTTGTGTGAACTGTTTCAATAGATTGTTGTGTGCTCCTGGCTGAAGTTGAAAATATCCTATGCTTGTTTTTATTTTTTTATTTTGTCATTTTCTGGAATTTGAGGGGGAATTTGAAGGGAAGTAGACGTGATGGTGGCTTTGACCTTGACCTTAACATGTTAATAAGATTAAACTTTTCTAGTTTTCATAATTCTAAAGGTTAATGCATCAATAGCATATTGCCTATCTTTAATGGTATTATGATACCTCAAACAATATAGCCAAAGGTGATGGCTGTGACTCCCCATTACTTAAGAAGCTAGAAAACATCAAACATTTGTGTAGCCTACTTGTTTCAAGCTTTGTTTTACAAGTAACACCAATCAATATGGTTAACAGTAGTTCTCCTCCTCCACTATGTTTTCACCGAACAAGATGATTATATTTATAAAAGGCATCAACTAGTGGCTAGGGATAAATAATATATAGGGTTCAACAACTTTGCTTATGCAATGTGGTGTTGCATTCCCACATTGTGGGCCATCGCACTCAAAGAATCCAATCATTATCCAGCTATGAGTTGGGTTATCTTCAGGTTCTAAGCTACACAAACAAGACTTGGCTCAACCATCATTTTTGGACTACACTCAATATAACCCCGAAATAGGTGGTCAAAGATCATACAAGAGGTGGGTACACACTTACAAATGGTACCTACATCATTGAATTCAGGTGTTGTGCAACTTAACCTCATTAGGTCCAATAACTCAGAATATTAAGACTAACTATATGTATGGATAGGGTTGGATAGTGATGCTCATCTCTATTTCTAAGGCAGAGTGTATAAACCCATCCATTCAAGGTATGGAAATGAATATATTATTATTAAAAAGGATCTGTTAATGATTTCTAGAATTACTATATGCGTCACACAAGGCATACGAACCAAATATATCATTCACCTAAAATTACTAACTATGAATTTAGGGGAAATGCTTATACTAAGGCCCAAAGGGCTTATAATCATAATTCATGTAGGTTCATTTTATGGAAAACAAGTAAACACGTGATGATCACAATTTTTTTTCTTTTCTTTGTTGAAATAAACTAAACAAAATTGCTGGTAAATAAATGCAGTTAGTATATTTTTAAAAAAATCATTTACAAAAGGAAAATTTACTATGACAAAATTTACACATCATTTATTAAGCATTAAAAGACTTATCCCAAAGAGACTTCCAAGCTTCCAAGATCAACAATTCAATACTTACAATAGAAAGAACTTAATTCCACATCTTAAGTAAATTTTTAGATACCTTTTAAGAGACTAACTCACACATTAGACAATGGAGAGTTACAACACATGGGATTGTTTCTCATTTTTGTCAAATAAAAGGGTTGATACTATCTCACACCATTGATCATAGTTGAATATTAACATAGGCTCATGAAAGAATGGAAATTAACCAAATTCACAGCCTATTGAAAGGCTTGATACTGTTCCTCCCATCATTTTTGTTTTTGCTGCTTAGGACTCAGTTCCCTTGCCTTGTCTAGGCGCAAGGGTTGGGACATTCTTCGAATGTAAGAATGCAGTGCTTCCCATGTGGTTCGTTTATTAATGTCAATGCCCACATAAGGGCACTTCCCTACTACAAACCATGCCCAAGTATTGGACACACGGTATTCCAAAACGTGCACCCTCATTTTCCATTGCTCTCAATCATCTTGCTCCTTCCTATAATGCTCCTTCAATTCCCTTTGTTGTGCCTCCTCAGCCTCTTGCTAAGATTCCTCCTTGATGTTCACCAGAGTTTCGTTTCCAATTGGTACATAATGTAGATTCTTCAATTAATCTTTTTCTTTGGGCCTCAACTACCTCCATTTGTCTCCTTCGCTATGCCTCCCATTTGAGGTGAACCTCCATGTCTTTCATTGCATCAATTAGTTGTGCTTGACATTTTGCTGCTAAACTCAACTCTCAACTGAGTTCTAATGGCGTTAATTGTACTTCAATCTGCATTATCTTGGAAGGCGCTATGGTTTCGGTCATCTTGCCTAGCATGGACCTCCAAATGCTGCCCAGCATGAATCCTTCTCCATGAAAAATTGGGGAGACCCAAGATTTGAATCTTGTTAGGATCCATTCCAAATATCTAGAAGTATATACATTCTAAGCTTTATTCTACTGCCTATGTGAGTGAAGTGGGCATTTGGCTTCCTCCAATTGATATTAAGGTAAGGTCTTTACCCATGCAGACCATAGGTGATGATTGGCGGGTACACCCTATGCCCAACCATACAAATTACGAGCATTCATACGCAACCCGATCGAATTCCTTGGATGGGACTAGTTTGGTGTCTAGATCGTTAAGTATTAATTGCAGTTCGCTATCTTTCCACTTGGACTAGTGGTAGCTTTGTCACGTATGGTTTATGTTACATCCCATCTAGAAACAGTAGGTATGGTTATACGCTTATGATTTACACATTACATGTGGAGTTCTGGTGGGTTGTCGGGGACAAGTTAATGTATTTTAGATGTTATGAAACTTCATCTTTCTGTTATGATTATGATGTCTTTACATGCTTAACTAACGTGATTATGTACACTAGCCCTATGTGATGTGTTAAACAGGTGATGTTGTCGGCAAGGGTGTTGGATTGGGGTACAAGAACACCTATCCAGTATGTCTTTATGCTTTATGTGTGATTTTGGTATTTAGGCATTTTCACTATAGCACTATGTTGCGAGATGTTCAGGTGTGGTTTTGGCATGTGAATGTGTAGTGCATATGATAAGGATCTCGTAGATTCAAATGGATTTTGATTTGGAGTCCCAGTGTGTTTGTTATGCATGATTAAAGTTTATGGCATTAGTTGCGGAGGAAAAAGGAAATATTAGTTTATGAAAATTGTTCATAAAAAAATAAGAATAATAAATAATTCAAACGAAAAAAGAAAAAGAAAAAGTAAAAGTAAACTCACATCACGTGAGAAAAAGCGCATCGTTGGTTTTTCTTTTGTTTTACATAAAGCATAAAGTAAAAGTATAGGTTTTATGTTGTTTTGTTTGTATCCACTGCCTCACCACCACTTGTGAGAGAAATTGGGTTTTGGGTTTCTGTTTTTTCTGTTCGCGTTAATAGAAATGCACAAGAGCTTGTTCTCTTGTTTTTCTTTCTTCTCTCTTCTTCTATTTCACATTTTTGTAAATTTTAAGCCTTGTGGATGGTTTTTGCTTGCTCTGAACTTGGATTTGAAATTGCTGCGATCATATCTACGTGGGTGCAAAAAATGTTAGGAGCAAAACAGAATCTTGCTGGATTTTTGAAGGCTTTTTACTTGTTTTGGCCTTTCTACCTAACAATTTGAAGTGGGGCATTGTCGTTACCTTTTCCCTGTGTTTTTGTGTTGGATTAGTGTATATGAATATGTGATGTGGACATGTGGGGTGGATAGCTTAAGGATTGAGCTTGGACATGTTATTTTGTCTATTTTCTCAAAATTGTCCGATTTTGGTTACGAATTGTGTATTAATATATATGTGATGTATGAGATGATGTGGACTTGTAGAATATGATATGTGGTTGATAAGATTCGTATGATTGGAATATGTTATTTGCGGGGCCTATTGGGGCACGAGCATTTTTGGGAGTTCCAATCCTTCCTAGTGGTAATTAAATATTATTTTATTAATCAAATTTTGAACACGCATAACTTTGCTTCTAGGAGTCCGATTTAGGTAAAATTAGTGTCGTTGGGATCGTTTTGGAAAGTACTTTCTAATCATGGGATTAGTTTTCTCTTTGGGCATATATATCATTTTGAAGGTTATTATAGTGGTCGTTTCTCTAAAAGTACATGCCATTTGAGAAATATGGTATGGTTTTGTCATATGGAGGTATTCATGTTGTTTTGGCAAATCGTGGTATTGTTTTTATGGAATGATTGTAACTATTAAGGGTGGATATGTGTGGTTATGTTTGTTTAGGTGTGTTGTGCTTATGACATGTGTTGACTTAAGCTATCCGAACTGTGTACATGTTTTCACAACAACGCTTGTGACAGTCGTTGGCAGGTGATGTTAGCATGAGGGTGTGGACCGATTGATGATGAGGCACCCTAGAGATAGTATGGATTGACCCCCACTGTGATGCGTCAGTGAGGCTCCTAGCTCAGGCCTCATCTTGAGAGTAGGAGAGCGTAGGTGTGTTTGTCCCTACAGCTGGTCTGTGGCATAGGTGTGTTTGTCCCTATCGCCAATCCTCCAAAAGGCTAGTGGTTGCAAGTCATAGGTTGACAGACCCTAACACTAGTTGGATAAATAAAAGACTAATAAAAGACCTGCAGGCAATGGCTGTTATGAGTACTCATGGCAACATTTCACATCCTACACTGAGTGTGGATATGCTAGCCACCACACGGGCTATGTATGTGATAGTATCGGTTTGTGAGTCATATCGTTGCTAATATGTGTTCTGATTGGATCATGATTGTGTGGATCATAGACTATTTATGGTATATCATGGGTATGATGACATGGGCAGGATAGATGATGTCGAACAGTGGCTTTATCTGTGATTGTATGATAGTATGTTAGTATTATGGGTGATATGGTGTGTGTTGTTTTGAGCATGTGTAAGACTAACAGTTGTTACAGGTTGCCTTGTATCCCACTCCTCTCCTCTAGTGCAGCACTTGTTGACCATCTAGTAGGGGAAGTGTAAAGGCTTCCCACTCAGTTGTGTACTGACTTTATTTAATTACAAGTGAAAGGTGCAAGAGCCTAGACGAGCATAGAGAGGGAGAGTAGAGGAGTGGAAATTCTTCAGTGCTTTGTTAATGTATATGTTCATATACAATAGTGTGGACTAGATATCCTTATATGAAACTTTCTGTACTTGTATATATACGATGATGATGTTTATGTGTTNGCAGTGCATAGTTTACTTTATGTAGAGACATGCATTTTTATAAAGTGAGATGTATGTTTAGTGTTTGGTGCAGTAGAAAACTTCTGTACCGTTTGACCTTCCTTAATATCATGTATTCTACACATCATTGGTTTTAGTTATCATGATTCCATTCTACAATTACTTGATCCTAGGCATCAACCTACCCTAGCTAGGGCAGGGTGTTACATTTTAGTTCAAAGTGAGGCATATGATGGTTGATGTTGTTGCGGCTTTATGCTACTCCTAATGATGATAAAGAGATTAATTATTTAATCTGATTAACAATAGAAAAATAAATGCTAAACTAGCCTATAGGCAATGAGTGTTCGTTCTCAGCTTGCCGTACATATCCTGAACTCATGTATCCACTACTGGGATTACCACGTGTTATGCTATTGGGCAAACCAAGCAATAACGTTGTTGGGATTACCACGCAAATATGTGTTTATGCTCGAAACTAGTCACACTCATTCTGCCAACTCATTAATGTGCATGGAAATGTAAATATTAACAAAGTACATGAAATGTAAATACTAACTAAGTACATGTAAGGTAAAATTGCATGGAAAGTAAATCTATGCTATTCCAAATGTTGCAAGGTTTATTAAGAAAGCTTGTCTTTATTGTTGTTCACACCGAAGTGTCCAAGTACAGCAGTGCTTGAATAAAGATCTATACACTTATCAACTCCTACTGCAGGTACTCAGAAAATATTCTAAGTGTTATGAAATCAAACTGCATGAACCTATCTACACTACTAACTTTACAATGCCATAAATGTGGTTGGTGAGTGTGTATTTATAGGTAAAGATAGACATTGCATTGATGGGGTCACGCCAATGCATCAAACCATGCATCGATAGCATCCCATCAACGCAACTCAAGGAAGACACTTCATCAATAGGTCTCTTGATGAGGCTTTCTTCGGGAACCATGGCTTTAGTGATGATAATGATGTCATCAACATTATGAGTAGCAAGGCAAGTAATACCCTTCACCTAAAGCCCCCTTACTCCTTCAAGCTTGCAATAACTATTCATTGTGCCATCACTAGAATCAACAAGTAGGGAGACAAGGGACCCACTTGGTGTAGACCCCTTTGAGGGGAGAAAAAGCCCCCTGAGTTGGCCATTGAAATCAAAAGAGAAGGTACCAGATCTCTATATTTGTAAAAATAATTAGACAAAATGACTATCAAATCCTTTCCTTATCACTATTTCTTGCAAGGTAGACTAGCTAATTGAATCATTGGCCCTAGCAATATCAAGTTTGAGAAACATAATTGGGAATTTGGCCTCTTTGACTAAGTGCATGAGTTCCTAAATAAATATGATTTGACCTTGGATATATCTCCCCTTCACAAATCCTACTTGTTGGCTTCTCAGGGTTGGCATCAATGGTGTCAACCTATGTACAAGAACTTTTGAAAAGCTAAGACTCAGAGAGAGGTATTACAAATCCTAATTGGCCTATAATTTGAAGGCAATGTAGGATCTTTCACTTTAGGAACTAGAACGATCCTAGAGCAGTTCAATTCCTTTTGAACCTATCCCCACCTCAACATAAGGTTAAAGGTATCTACCAATTATCACCTACAATCTCAAAGAATTTCTTAAAGAATTCGATTGGCCAACCATCAAGCCATAGAGCTTTTTCATTTTTCATTATAAAAATTGCACTCATGACTCATCTTTGGTTATGAGGCGCAAGAGTTTCTGGTTATCCTACCTATTAAGGATTCTTTTGACTAGGACTAAGATAGAGGATGAAGCATCTCTAGGCCATATTTCTTTCCAATAGTTTTCAACAACCTCGGCAATCTTGTCAGGGTCAATTATCAACTTCTCCCCAACTTGCATCATATGACTTTGATAGGCATTTCTGTGAACCTTAGTAGCTGCGAGAATGAACTTCATATTATAATCACCCTCTTTCAACAATCACTCATGAAGCTTCTGGTATAGCTCCTCTTCTTGAGATAAAAGTTGGGAGCTCTTTAAGAGCCTACATTTCCTCATCCGCCAAGTCGTGCCCCTACTCCTGCAACATCTGAATGTGTTTGAGACACTATAGGTTAGGATCCATGAGTAATTTGAAGGAATACTTACCTTGTATGAGTTGCCTTTAAATACCCTTCTTAACTTGGGCTAAGGCCTACTTAAGAAAATCCCTAGGATCATATCTATCCAAGCGATTGGCCCAATCTTCAACAACTAACTCCTTTAACAAAGGCTTCTACAGCCAACAACATTCAAATCTAAATGGGAAAGAGTCAATTCTATGTGTCATTTGATGTTAGAGCCAAGGATCTATGATTAGAGGCTCTAGGATCAATGGCAAAAAGCGTGAATTGAGATTGCAAGAAAACTGAGGAGTCTACCCAAACATGATCAATTCTAGAAAAAACTCAATGCATCCCCTTGCACTAATTGGACCGATTATATTTGCACCCCTACATCTCTAGATCAACTAGATTGAAGTCTTACATAAATGATAGGCATTCACAACTTCTTGAGCATTCAACCTCTTCCCCTTTGGATTTCTCCCAATTGTGCAAACACATATTAAAATCCCTTGTAATAATCCGCCTATCATGATTTTGGATTTCACTACAATTAAAGAAAACTATTGTGACCACTCAATGATTGCTTGGATCATAGAAATTTGTCACCCAAAGATTCTCACCAAGAAGAAAGACAATCAAACTCTAATCTAAATTGAATTGGTAATGAGCCTTAAGTTTTGTCAGCATGGCTAGCCCACCTACCCTACCCTAGCAACCACAAGAAAGGTATTCCAACCATGCCAACAAAGAGTCTCCTGTTATTGATAAGAAAGTTGGTTTCCTATAGATAGACTACGTCACAATCTCCCTGTCTCATAATGTCCTTGAGGGCATGTCTTTTATGAGTAACATATTTCCCTAAAGTTCCAAGTGAGGAGCTTCCTGGTTTACCGGTAGACCATTTCTTGTACGCCTTCTTAAGTGTTTCTTCAATTCCCATATCCAAATCTTGCATTGTTATCTTGAGCCTAGCTTCTAGTGAAGTTGCTCTTCCCACCTTGCAAGGCTCTAGACAAACATGAAAACCTATAGTGTTGTTCTCCTTAAGAATCTAGCATTTTACTAGTTTAGGTGATGGAGAGGCCTTGGATGTTCCCCAAAGTGATGTAACCCTCTTTCCCTAGGGAGGGAGTTCCGTTGAGAGCTTTCTAGCTTGAGGTTCCTCAACCGCTTGTTCTGTTGAGGCTTCATTTTGAGGGCCAAAACTCATGTTCTCATCCGCTCCACCTCCTTGATCTAGTACTTCTTCATTAATTTGTTTCAAAATAGAAAACCTATTTCTAGAGCCATCCCTCTATTTTAAAGGAGAAGGCACCTACACAACCTTACATACAAGGTTTTGATTTTCCTAACTAGTGTTCTAAGACATACCTATGTTTTGGGAGTTTTTTAGAGAAGGGTGTTATGTCTTCCTCTTGACTTCTTGCTACTAGTTGGCCATTGTCTCTGTAGCTCCTCAATTCCCTTCTCTCTACAATCAGACCCAACAATTATTTGAAGCATGATTTCCCTTCCCTTAGAAATCACAACACTGCAAGATTTTAGGGTCGAATACCTTTTTATTAATAGGTACATTTTCATACTCTACAACAAGGGTTTCAACACCATATAGGGTTTCCATCTAGATTTCATAAAGGAGTTTAGCATTTCTCGCAGAGCATCTACATAGCACTGAGTATACCCCATTCATTCTTGAAAAGTTGTGAGCTTCTCAAAAGTGATGAACTTACAAGAGAAGCCAATGAGAGTCTGAAGAAACCAATGGGACCAAAATTCCCATGGAAGCCCAAAGATTCAGATCTAGATACGAATTCAATCAAAGAGGATTGGATTCCTATGTGCTCCAGGGCACCAGTGGATCAAAGCCAATCCCCATGCATCAAAAAGCCAAGGTTCACACTACAAAGCCTTTTCATGATCCTTCAAAGTTTGGAAAAATAAACAGAAGTAGATTCCCCAAAAGCACTCAAATTGCAATGTCAACAACCCCCCATAAACCTACAATCCATCTCTAGATTTGCTCCACCCAAGGTCTAGCACCAGCCAAAACATACTTCCCAATGTGGCAGCAATCAAGGGTTAGAACCTCATCTTGCATACAATCGTCATTGATCATAAGGTTGTGGGCAGCTTCTGTGATAGTTGCACTCTCAATACCTCCTACACCAACTTTCTAGAGACCCGAATGAAAACCCTTCCTTTTTGGGGGGCTTAAGCCCAACTCTAAACTCTCTAGATTGGATGCTTCAACAATCCCTATACCTATATGCGCACTGATGCCTCCTACAAGAAGACCATTTTCAACTCCCTCCTTAGAACTTGTACTACTAATCACATCTCCTCCTTGTCCTCCAAGCCCATTGTTTGTAGTGATACCCACCTCGCTTCCTTTACCATCATGCATTCTGATGATCACAACAAATCTTGATGTGCCTCCCATTGTGTTATCTTGCATTTCAACTACGCTATCATGCCCTCCACTCAAAACCCTCCTACTACACTATGCTATTATGTCCTCCGATTGTGCCATCATGCCCTGAAGCTACACTATGCTATTATCCCTTTTGCTCAAAACCCTCCAACTACACTACACTATCATGTTCTCCACTACCCTCTATTGCGTTGCGCTATCATGTCCTCCATTATGTTGTGCTATTGTGCCCTTTTGTTGTGCCGCACTATTGCTACCCTTCACTTTGCTATTGTTGCCCTCAACTGCACTCTACTATTGTTGCCCTCAACTACACTCCACTATCATTGCCCTCCACTCAGATATCATTGTCCTCTGCTATCCTCTACTATTGTTGCCCCCACATATTACTCTTGTTTTTTCAATGTAATCAAAGAATAATAACCATAAACAAGTAGTCTCTAAACTAGGAATAGTCATCATAAAGAACTAAATTTTGACTTTTTAGTAGGCAAACAAGCAAATTCCATGTATTCATATCCCAATGGAAGCATAAAAAACAAAGAAAATCAACAAAATGACAAGTGTGTTCCAATTCAAGCTTGACTTCTATGATTGATTAACATGCTACCAAACTATTTGAAACTTTCCAACTTAACTTTCAGCCTCTCTTATTTTCAAAATGATGGAAATGTAGGCTTGAAAAAAGGACCATTTCACACTGAATTGGGATACGACAACTCTCTTAACAAATCCACCCAAAACTAACAATGAAAATGCTTAGCATAACAAACCATGTGCACTTCACTTTCCATCATGCAAAAGATACAAACAATCATCAATATGCATAATTTCTTTTATTTTAAATGAATACTCAATGGACTCTTTGGCCATCTTATTATCACACACCAAGTACCTTCAACCCACACAAGAAGAACAACCAAGTTGGTTAAAATGATCGGGGCTAACACCATCAAGCTCCTCCAAGGACTAAGCCCTTGTAATCCACATAAGAAATCACTAGCCCTAGATAGAATGATGGAGAACATCCATTAATAATGATTACAAAAACATGAAATACCAAGTGCATGTGACACAAAGAAAATACTAACTCATAAGCCCAATACATTTATGCCACAAATTAGATTCATGACTCAAGAAAGATCCCATGCATGACTCACAACCCAGAAAAAATTCTACATACCCTTATGAAATTATCGTCAACTTGTCCAAGCCAAATAACAAACAATCATCATTAATTTATGTACAACAATGGTTTGAAATACACACCTTTAGGATTGGGTTGATCAATTTGGGAAAGAAGAATACAATTCAAGCAAGTCCAAGGTGCATCCAAAATCCTCCAACCAAAATTAGAGAAAGGCCATTCTTAGAATCAACCCAACAATCTCCAAAATCAATCACAATTAGCCTTCAACAATAGCAGCAAGATCTCAAGCCTCTACCAAGAACCCACAAGAACACTTAAGATGATCCAAAAGAAAAGTTTGGAACAAGCATGCAACATCCTTACACTTTCTCTCTTTCACTCCTCATACCTCAAGTTAGTATAGCCTTCCCATGGCAAAGGCAGAAACAAGAGCAAAAGCCCCTCTATTTATTAGATGAAGGAGGTGCTAAGGTTTGGGCAAAGACTTGTGCACAAAATTTTACACAATGTGAAAAAACTAGATAACTCATTCTGCAAATCTATCTCTCTCTCTCTCTCTCTCTCTCTCTCTCTCTCTCTCACATGACAAGATAACTACTTAACTTGGACAAGCAACCACGTAAGGGAGTAGACATGTGAAAGTGATCACACCCAAAATTGCCACACGTCCCTATTAAATGAGTCTCTTTTCCTTTTTCATCCATTAATATGAAGTAGACAATATGCATATTAAAAATAGATGTCATGCTAACTCATAAATATATCAAAAAGTATACCAAACATACATCACCATCCTACTTACTTTTTCACATTTTTTTTTGGAGAAAAATTCAAGATGTATTAATCCAAAAAAAAAATTAAGTTGTACAAGATAAGCATTGACCCTCTCGAGACCCCACTTGGCAAGATAAGCATTAAGGCTTCAACTAATTATCCCTTTTTTACATATTCAATAAATTAAAAATTCCAAGAAAATGACAAAATAAACCATGGGTCCAAATTTCATAGCATTATGGGATTTGAAAGCAAAGTAGTAGCCCCCTAGGCTTGATAGACGTTGCAATTTTCCATTGGATGGATCTAGGCTATCTTTTGCAAAGGTTCTAAAGGAAGCACATGGGTAGAGGCAAAGGAGGATATGTAGGATGAGATTAATTTTGTTGTAGATAAGACGAATGAGGGTTTCTACGTTTCCATATCAAAGAAAGCCCTGTGGAACCAACAATACCAATTCTAGCATGCGCTCATAGGCACCTGTCAAGGAGAGCACTGACCTTTAAGGACATGCAAGCATGGGTAAAGTGTGCATGGCCAACAATGGTGGTGGAGCTTGCTCTGCTAAGGGGGAGTGCAGTTTTCCTTGAATTTGCCTCTAAGTCCAACATGCATACAATGGAAGCAAGTTTGGTATAGCAAGTAGGTAACATGGTGATGCAAGATGAGAATTGGGAGCCAAGGTTCCTACCAGTGCAAAGAGAGAAAGCTGACACATTTTGAGCAATCAAGCATTATGTAGTTTGAATACAACTTCCATGATTCCTAGTGGAATTTTGGACTAATGGAATGCTTGCCAGTATTGCAAGCTGCTATGGTGAGTTTTTGTCGATTGATGATCAAAACTGCAAGGGTTTTCTCACATGCTGGCAAGAATTCATAATCACATGCAAGAGGACGCAAATCTAGTAAGGAAAATTGAGCTCAATGAACCTCATAGAATAGTTTTAAAACATGTAATTTTTGAGAACTTTTCAAATATCTATCCAATTTGCATGGAAAGGGATCATCTTTTAAACTCTTATCCTAACAAGCCTACATGTCACCTATGCATCCTAGGCAATAGTAGAGCAACTCATGTAGTGTCAACTCCCCACCTGTTCCTCCTAGTAACAACAATGTGTGGGTTACGACATACATGCAAACTAGTCCACACAATGATTTCCAAACTAGCTTTAAAGATATGGGCTATGTTGAAAAGAATTCAACACTCAAAGGGAAGAATGTGGTAGTAGTAACATCAAAGGGTTTTCTTCCTTCCCTTTTGATCATGGGGTAGCAATGTTTCCACATCACAATCATCAAGTTCCAACTGGATCCCAAAAATCCCTTCAGTAATGAAGGATCTCCAATTCCACTTAGGAAGTTCATCCGAGGGGATCCATAACCCATTTGGCAAACTAGCATCATAAGGAAGACATAATCTACATCAAGGGAAAGGCAACAATACCACATCAAGACAAGAAGTTGATGTTGATTTTGGAAAGCAACCTATAAAATGGCAATGTGCAAATGGGGAGGTGAGCTCGATGAGGTTGGTCATGAAGGGTAAACCTACTAGGGCTGCTTGGTTGCATTATGCATTCATGCTTAACCAAGAAGGAAGTGGCTAATGGTTGGCAAGAGACATTGCATAAATTTTTCTGCATGCATCATCAAATGAGCACAAGAAAGTTGCTAGCACCAATTAGGCAGACCAACTCGAGTTGATTGTATTAGTTCAACTAATGGAATCATGGAGATCATATCTTGGACTATTGTAGGATTGAACAATCCAAACAAGTTGTATTATACTAGCAAATAAGTCTCCAAGGAAAGAGTTGACATAACCATGTTGCAAGCAACAAAGTAGATTGAGCTTCCTTCGTGTTGTGTGTAGATGAAAGAAGGAGCAGGTTCTAGCATCTGTTTGGAGTGAGGGTCATACGATCTTCTAGTGGCAGGAATTCGATCTTAAGCTTCAATTCAACATGTTTTTCGTTAGTGTGACAAAGGAAAACTTCCAACTCATGAACATGTATAGTCCACCCTCATGCTAGGAAAGGGATTAATTTTGTAGAAAGGTCTTTGCCATGACAAGAGTTGGCATATGGATTATTAGAGGGGACTAGAACATGATGACAGCAAAGGACCATTCTAGGGGTGTCATCAACTTAGTGGATGTGACATTCTATTTTGACTTAGAGCAATAAAATGACATGGCAAAGGTCGTTGCCCCATTAGTCTATTTCACTTGGAAACATCCTCATCAATAAGATGGCATGTCTCCAAATTTGATTCATTCTTTATCTCAAGAAGTGTTTGATAGCAACTTCTCCCTATTGGATCTACACTACCTTGAATATTTTTTAATCGTTAGTCAATCAAGTGTTAGCTAAGGGAAGATAGTTGCAAGTCTCACTTGTTTAGGTTTGAAAAGTTTGGATCTATGACTAACAGCTACAAGAAGAAATTGTAGCAACATGGATTAAAGAATAGGACAAGACCGAAGCAACCACAGATAGGAGACACAATCTTAATGTTGGGTTTAAATGAACTCATTGCCACAAATGAACCTCCTTTACTGGTGTGGAATTCTATGCTTTAATTAGTAATTAGAGAGAAAGAGGCAACTATGAAGGCTTGGCAAAAAGAACATATTTACTAGCATCAAAGAGCCAACATCAATGGTTGCTCGAAGAGAGATTAAAACTATAAGTATTTTCACACGTTGGCCACAAGGAAGGGTGCTAAGAAGAAGCTTCTAACATTTTCGTAAGATGCTCATAATGATTTACAACAATGTTTTGATTTTTCTGTTAACTTGTATTGTAGCAATTCATTTGTTTTTCCAAGTTCCGAAGGACAACACTCTCCTACAATCTCCCTTGTCCTTAGAAGAAACTGACTATATCATTTCTTCTTCACCAAAAAACAAAGCTCCTAGACCCAAAGGGTGGAACTTCAGGTTTTTCCACACATATTCAGATATTTTAGGTTCTGAGCTTTTCATCCTCCTTCATAGCTATTTTTCTCATGGTACTTTCCCTCGTAGCTGGAATGACACTCTCTTGGATTTATTGAATAAAAAAGATGTTAACTACCCAGCAGATTGTAGACCCATTTGCCTTTGCAACTACCTTATTGAATTTTTTTCAACACTGCTTACGTGATATCTTCAACCTCTTCTACCCATTCTCATTGAGCCCAACCAATCTAGCTTCATTCCTAGGCGTAGGGTTACAAATAGTGTTATTGCTGCACATGAGGTAGTCCATTGGACAAAGGCACACCAAAATGTCATTTGTATTCTCAAGCTTGATCTTACAAAGGCCTATGATAAAGTTGACTAGCAGGCCCTAGACTATACCCTTAAGCTCCTTGACTTTAGTGATTGGTTTCAGAAGTTTGTTTCCTTTTCTCTAATGTGTTTCAAGTTCATGCAGTAGGCTACCTCTGTTTTTTTTCTTCCATTTCATTAACTTCGATAGGGCAATCTTCTCTCTCCTTATCTCTTTTCTGTGTTGGCTAACAATCTTCCTTGGTGTTTAGACAAGTTTGGTGTTCAAGACCCTTTTCCTTGGTGAAGTAGGACATTAAGATATGTCAATGACACCCTCATTTTTTATCAACACAACTGTGGGTGAGGCTAGAAAGATCTAGGCAACACTAGATTTTTTTGGTTGATGCATAGGGCTCATGGTTAACTGGCAAAAATCGAAGTTCCTAGAAGTTAGTTACTTCTCCCAACGATTGCAACATATTGCTAGCATCCTTCAATGTTGGGTTGGCTTCATTTGGGGCCAGCTCTTTTAGATTATGCTAAGAAGGTGAATTATTGGAAGCCTATGATATCTAAATTGCAGTGGAAACTTTTGTCATGGAAGGTGTTGTTTCTATCTACAATGTGCAGGTTACATTGGCCAAGGCAATCTTGTCAAATATTCCGATATACACTATGTTAGTGTTGGTTCCCCTGTTGGGTGTTATTAAATGGATTAATAGGATTATGTGTACATTCCTTTGGAACGGAATGGAGGAAAGGCATTGCTTTCATCTAGTGCAATGGGAGAAGGTAACGTGACTAAACGAAACAGGGGGCTGTGGCCTCCATCCTATGAGTATGCAGACCACTATTCTAGTAGCTACGATTGCCTATGAACTGTAGTCTAACCTGAAAAAAACCATGGATCCATTGCATATAGGGGAGGTATGGTAGTCTTTTGAATACCACTTCACAAGCTTCTGTTGTATGACATTCCATCAAGAAGGTATGGACCTTTCTTCAATCATTGGGCAATTGGAGGCTTGGGGTTTGATAAACAACACAAATCTCAAAATCTTGGACATTGCATCAATGCGTCATCGTAGATGCACCAACTCTAGGTCCACCTACTGCTATAAATAAAAGCTCCCAATCACATTTATGGCATCATTTGATCAAGTATTAGCTAAACTATCAACTTGTTTTCTTGATTTCCTATAGCATTTAGCAAGTGCCCCCAGGTTGGATTTAAGTCAATTGTTTGATGCCTTATTTGAGTGGAATGTACCTTGCTACTTCCATGATGGCAATAAGATTGAAAATGATTTTTTTTTTTTTTTTTTGAGAAAGAGGTCGGGATTATATTAAAAGTATGTTACAAAGATTCCATGCGATTACAAGCGGTGGGCCACATGGAGAGGTCCAACCAAAGGGGGGGGGGGCCTCGAACCACAGAAACCGCGAGCGAGACAGTCCAAACAGACAGTCAAAGCAGAGAAAACAGAGAGAAGTCAAAACACCCCCCCCCCAACAACACAAAAACCCACAAAGCCGGCCGGTGTGGGGGCGACCCCCCAACAGGGGACCACCCCTTATGGGTGAGTCGGCAGCCGTCGACAGGCGCAGTTGGGGCGCTCCAGCTCATGGAGGATATCGAGGGTGTTCCGATGATCCTCTGTATCCACGAAATTGGCCGCCTATTGGAGGCCCTGCATAAGCGATTCTCGTCTACCCCTGTCCTCCTGCGAACACCCTGCATCAGGGTGGTACCGCGCAGAGGTCCGGCGGATGTGCCGCTTGAGCTCTGCCCAGGAGCACTCGCAGCTAATGCCCAAAACAAAGTATGGGCATCGCCCCTCCCGTAGCCACTGCTGGGCATTATGCCCGTGGGCGCGGTCAAGCTGCTTCTGCCGCTGGGCCTCCTCCGCCTGGAGCCACTCCTGCTCCACCTGTTCCTCCAGCTCGCGCCTTCTTTGGGCCTCCGCCTCTTGCGTTAGCTCCTCCTGAACCTGGGCCCTGATTTCGTCAATGAGGCGGGCCCGGGCAGCCTCAGCAAGGAGCTCTTGCTGCCTGACTCGCTCCTATTCGTGCTCGGTGACCTGGGCCTCAATGTTGGCCCGGGCCTGCGCAAGGGCCTCATTCCACTTGGCCTCCCACTCTTCCCGCACCTCGTCCGCCGCTCGTTGCGTAGCCTGCTGAAGCTCCTCCTCCCAATTCCTCCAGCCAAACGTCTCCGGCGGGGGGGAAAGTGAGCGCTCGGGGAAGCGCCGTGTCCGCGTGGTCCTCCGCCCCCGCGGAACCTGGGAACCCCAGCTGGGCCAATTACTCCCCGGCCCAGGCACCACCTCAGCCAACGGCCTAGCCGAGGGGGAGCACCCCGAACTGCCCCCCGCCAGAGCGCCAAAATCAGACCAGAGTGCCGGCCGCGCCGTTTGAGCCTGAGCGTCTCTTTAAAGAAGCGGGGGAGGTTGACGGGGGTGCCCAACTTGAGGCAACGCAGGAAGGCAAAGTGAAGGCCCTGCAGCTTGGAAGCGTTGCCAGACTAGACGAAGTAGCGCTCAATCAGATCAGTTCCCCTGGCCCATAAGCGCGACAAAGAGGACCTGGGGACCTGGCGACTCTAGGTCCGGGGGACGAGCCTAGCAAAAAACAGCTCCACGTCCTCTAACCCTCGGGTAGAGGGCAAGAGGATTTCCCAAGCGATCGGGGCCCCTAGACAGCTGGCAATCGAGGATTCGGTGACCCAGATTTCACGCCCGCGAAAAAGGGTACGGTCGTTGACCCAGTTGGAAAAAAATGCATCATCTGCCAGGTCAGGGTCCCCCACCAGCCGCTGTAGCAGCTCTGACCAGCCGCACTGGGTCACCAATCGCCAAAGCGCCTCGTCAACCTGAAAAGCGGCGCAGTCCGGCTCAAAAGTGGGCGTCTTTCCCATGGTAACCTCGATTTCTCTCCACGCTGCGGTAGCCTGGGAGACCAAACGCGGCGGAGGGGGGCGCTGCTGTTGTTGAAAAACAGCGTTGTTTCGTGCCTTCCACGCTACCCATAAAAGTAGCGTGGCTGGGGAGTCGCCTGTGAGGTGTCTC
>MNCI01011598.1:63001-75717 GCA_015680685.1 Gnetum montanum
CATGCAGGGGCGCTCCTCCGTGAAGTGCTGTGTTGTTTCTGCCTCGGCGCCGCATGTAGGACACGTCGCAGAACTTAGGATCCCGCGCCGATGCAGCAGGGCCCATACTGGCAGCGCATCGTTTTTTAGGAGCCACAGAAAAAATTTAATTCTTTCGGGCAGGCGTCCCTACCATATCTGCCACCAGCTGTCCATCCAACGGTACTTGGTCTTCAAGAGGGCACGCAGCTCGAGGCTCCCCCAACCCAAGGTCTGCATTGTGCGAGCATTCTGGCAGAGCCCTTGCCAAGGTCTCGAATCTCGCGCCCCCAAAACCCAAGGCAGATATTTGGTCTTCATGATTTGGATCCAGGGGATCGGTTCTCTCTGGGGGCGCGAAAATCGGAGCAGTAACCGTTGTTGCCCGATCATCAGCTCGTCTTCGAAGGAGGTAACACCCAAACCCCCAGCACTGCGGGGTCGCGCGACCCGCTCCCAGCAGAACAGGTGAATTCTACGCCCCCCCTTGCCCCCCTCCCAAACGAAGGTACGGACAAGAGAATTAACCGCAGAAATAACCGCATTCGGAGGCGTGGCCACGGTCGCCACGAACCTCACGACCGCCGTGAGGATTCCAGTGGCCACCAACAGGCGCCCTTTGCAACTAAGGAACCTGTTCGCCCAGTGGCTCATTCTTCTCTCGATTTTTCCGAGCAGCGGGCCCCACGCCGTGGTCCAGCCCCATTTGAAAAGGGGGATGCCCAGATATGTGTCGTTGTACGTGCCTGGCAAGATATTCAGGATGTGTATCGCCCAGGCGATTGAAAATGATTTGATTCCATTGCAGCACTTTGATTTAGAATAGATTTCATTCTTTTTTCTTTTTTTGAGAAAGATCAACCTGTATTAATTTCAAAACCAAGATTTTACAATCAGTGGGAAAAGGGGTGAAACTCCCCTGCATAACAAAGCCCATCCCCTCGGTTGGTTAAAAAGACCACCCCCCTCCTCCTCCTCCCTGCGCACAACCCCCCCTCCCCTCCCTTTTTCCACTATGCTCCAAGCAGACCTAGGCAAAACTTTTTAGGGGGTAAGCCCTTCCTAGCCCTCCACAAAACCAAAACAACTTTTGAAAAACAATCAAGGCCCCAAGACCCCAAGATCAGAAGCATTGAGTGTACAACCCCCGATATACCCCCCAAACAACCAACAAAGCAATGTTGACCATCAAATAGGCTAAGACAGCCTAATACATGGGCAACAAAGCCTTTCCTAGGCATGGATGCCGTCAAGGATGGCCTTGTATTGTTCAAATGTTACGAAAGTCATGGCCTCCTAGAACTCTTTGAATTGGTCTTCCTTCTATTGACATGCCTCTAGCTCTACATTTTAAGATCTATCTAGATGAAAATTGTCGACAGTACTGCATATGAACCTTCTCAATGTTGACCAGGCCACATTCCGATTGATGCCCATAATAACATATAGGCATCTATCTATCCTAAGCCAATGATGCTCTACATTTGCTGCTCCTTGAGCAGCTCGTGGACCTGTTGCTCTTCCTCTTCCTCTTCACGTTGTTGGCACTCTCGCTACTCCCATAGCAGGTCTTCCTTCATTTGCACACACAGCTACTCTTCCAAGTCTGCCTCTCTTAGTTGTCATTGGCATTGTTCCTCCTCCGCTACCTTTTTCTATTGTAGTCCCTCTTTGCTTAGCTCTAGCATGTTCAATCTACTCCCTCTTGAGCAGCTCGACCTACCAGTTAGCCTACACCTCAACATGCACTCTGGTTTCCCCTTCGGCAATCACCTTGGAGAGGTCCTCGTATTTTGCTTGTAGCTCCTTGTGAATAGAATCCTGGGCCTCCCAGAGTTGTTCTTGGAGGCTCGGTGGCTGGTCAATTGCAGACCCTTGGCAATCAAAACCATACCCAATCCCCATTGCAACCTCCCACGCTATTGTAGCAAAGGAGGATGAAGCCCGCTCAAGGGTGGGCTGTCGCTATGCATACATAGCCATGAATTATAAAGGCCTAGTCGGTGGTGGTTTCAAAGGCTAGGCAACCCTCCAAAGCACCAAGATGAGGCCAAAGTATCTCCCCTTGCATTCCCTCCTAAGGGAGGCCAAGAAAAATGTTGGGAGATTTACCTGGCATCCCAACCACATGCACCACAGGAAGGCAAAGTGCAACCCTTGCAACTTCTAGACATTCCTATATTGAATGAAAAATCTTTCCACAAGCTCAACCACCTCTTGCCAGAATGGCAACAATGCCGATTTAGGCACTTGCCCCTTGGCCATCTTCAAAACCAAGCTCAAAAAGAAACCCTCAATGTCCTTCAGCCCCCTCCAAGTTGACAGCACCACCTCCCCATTCGCATGCATACCTAGATACCCAGCAATGGCCTACTTTGTGAGGTTAATGCAAACCCTATGAAAAGTGGTGGGATCCCCCATCCAATGTTTGTAGAAGTTGACATCAGAGAGGTTTGGGTTCCCCAGTAGTAAGGGCAGTAGGTCATCCCATCCCACCTACACCACCATGCTCCACAACTCTTGGTTGTCACAAAACACATCAATGCTCGGCTCGTAAGTGGGGGTAACCCCCATTGTTGTAGTGGCCTCTTTCCACAGGCAACAGGCAAGCAATGCAATTTGCCTTAGTGGTCCATGCAACCCCAACCGAAAAACCCTCTCATTCCTTGCTTTCTAGAGACTCTAGAGCACAGTGACAGCCGAAGAGTCACCATGCAAATGCAACAGCGAGGGGATGCCTATAGCCCACCCAGTGGAAAGTGCAAATGGGCACAAGTAGATCAGATGCTCTAGCATTTCTACTCCAATGTTGCAAAGGGGGCAACTAGCATCAATAAGTAGTTCCCACTCCTGCAACAAGGCATAAATGAGCAGCGTGTTTTGGAGCATGAGCCATAGAAAGCATGTAATCTTCTTTGGCAAGTGCCCTTTCCAGGATGCCTACTAGCCATTTACAATGGGATATTGGTATTTTATGACTTTGCACGCTAGCGCACCCGTCATTCCCCATTGGGCAAGCCTTTGTGCATAATACAAGGGCTCCATCAGATGTGAGAGTCCTTGGAGTTAGCTATCCAAGGCTAGTATTTGTTAGTAAGGATCTGCACCCACTACAGCTAGCAACCATCATTTTGCATAAACCAATTAATAAGCCCTTGGTACTCAAGAAGGATAGCATCATCAAATCTCAACACCCCCAAACCCCTTGCAAAATTTGATCTAGACACTTTCTCCCAACAAACCAAATGCATACATTCACCCCCTTTTCCTTCAAACCAAATAAAGTTTCAAACAACTTGGTCGATTTTTGTTCATGACACCCTTCAAAGGAGCAGCCATTAAGGCAACATATCTAGCTATAGCAAATAGGACTAAGGTGGCCAAAATAATTTTACCTTTTCTAGTCAGAAAATGCAAGGTCCAGTGACCAACCCATCACCAGAGCTTTTGGATCAGCCACATCCAAGCTAATTACTTGTTCCAAGCAAACATGGGTACTCCCAGATATAAATCATGCATCATCCCCTCTAGAATTCCCAAAGTCTAATAGACCTAACCTTTAACCATCCTCTCTATGTGGAAAAAATGGATTGC
The DNA here is from genome assembly GCA_015680685.1 of Gnetum montanum. Classification (NCBI taxonomy): domain Eukaryota; kingdom Viridiplantae; phylum Streptophyta; class Gnetopsida; order Gnetales; family Gnetaceae; genus Gnetum; species Gnetum montanum. Next base: position 66,614 of record MNCI01011598.1, read on the forward strand.
AACCTTTCCCCAATTAAGCTCTAGACCAGCCTCTTTTGCCATTCTGTTGAGTGCCTTGTTGATCGCCTATGCTTGTGGCAGTGTCGCCTGAGTCATCAGGATTGTGTCATCTATATAATGTTCAATGATGTAGTTAACCCCCTCAATATTTAGTCCTCTAACCCCTTTAGACTTGCAATACAGATTCATGTTGTCCATGGAAATAATAAATAGGTAAGGGGAAAGGGGATCTCCTTGACGTAGCCCCTTGAGAGGGGGAGGAAAACCCCCACAGCCTCCCATTGATGTCAAAAGAGTAGGCCCCTGTGGCCTAAAGATTAATGAAAAGATCTACAAGTTTTTGGCTGATACATTTCATGAGCATAATGTCCCAAAAAGCACCCTAATGGACAGTGTCATAAGCTTTAACAATATCAAGTTTGATGCACATACGTGGGAATTTGGCTCTCTACATGGAATGCATCACTTCTTGGTGCAAGATGATCTAATCCTAAATATACCTACCCTTAACAAAACTAGCTTGGTGGGTACCAACCAAGGATAGCATCAATGGTTGGAGGTACTTAACCAAGATTTTGGTGAACAAGCTTGGCAATGTATTACACGCATCAATAGGCCTGACATGGATCGGCTCCATGCGGTTGGAGGTCTTTGGGATGATCACAATCCATGATCAATTGATCTCTTGCCTAACCTATCCCCACTTCATCATGTGAGGTTGAAGGCGTCCAAGATGTTGCTCCCCAAGATGTCATAGATTTCGTGGAAGAATTCAATGGGCCACCCATCTAGTCCCAAAGCTTTAGCACTCTTGAGAGAGGCCATGGCATCAGAGAGTTCCTACCTAGCAATGCGGGCAATAAGCCTAAGGTTTTCTTCCCCAACAACCCTCTGCAAGTGGATAGAGATAAGGAAGGATTCTTCCCTTCTCCATATCCCAAACTAGTACCTCTGCATCTCCTGGGCAATATTGTGTGTCATGGAGGAGACTTTCCCCCTGCACAATGCTTCAAATTATTTTTGCCTAATTGTTAGCCTTTGCCACTACAAAAAAGAAGAAAGTGTTTCTATCACCCTTCCTTAGCCATGTAATTCTTGACCTTTCTCTCTAGTACTATTTCTCTTCTTCTACTAATTGCTACAAGCCAACCAGGAGCTTGTGCTCCTCCTCTTCCAACGATTCACCAACTTCTTGTTAGGCCTAGATATAAACCAATTTGTGCTACAACACAGTATGGGAAGCCTTGAAGGAGTACCTGTCTGACACCTTCATGCTTCATATTTCCTTTTTAAGGTGGGCAAGCCCACATTTCAGGAAGTCCTGTGGATTAGTGTATGAGGGGTACTCCCCCCAAATGCCCATCACAAGCCTATGTAACCAATCTTTCTTCAACCACAATCATTCGAATCTGAACAGAACAAGTCCAAGCCTATCCGATTTACTTACCATATAAATTAGAGCATGGTTATCAGAAGCTCTCCACTCATGGGTAGTAACCAATACCTTGTGGTTAAGAAGGATCTCTGTACTAAGCCAAACCCTATCAATCCTGGACATAACCCGGGCAAGTCCTTTTTGTTTGTTGCTCTAGGTAAAAGGCACCCCTAGATATCCACATCAACCAGGTCAAAAGTTTGAAGAAATTCCAAGAACTCATGACTCCTCAATGGAGAGTCAATATCTCCCCCAATCTTTTTCCAAGCATAAAGGCATTGATTGAAGTCTTCCACCAACACCCAGGCGTGAGGATCCAACCCATGCCTAGCAATTTTATGGAGCTCTTGTAGGCATTTGCCCCAACTCTGAGAGCCAATGATGTCAAAGGTTGTGCGAGAGAGAGTAGCCAGCGCCCCCCCCCCCCCCCCCCCCCCCCCCCCACAAAACCCCCTTCCCTGCTCCCCCCAATCATAGGGCCCCAACCACAACAATCAACAAACTGTGAGGACCAACCCTGCTAGTGCAAGGAGCTACAATGTATGGTGTGTAGCTTCGTCTCTTGGAGGCACTCCACATCATAGCCTTCATCACACACGAATTCTTTTAGGGTACTTCTTTTGTAAGGGGTAACTTGTCCCCTACAATTCCACGATAATATCTTCATGGTCTACTAGTAGCCCTTTTTGGCAAACTCCTTTGACGATCACTTGGGATCTTACATCAATATCCCATTGTCTTCTTATTTCATGTTTCTTGCCCAATTGGTCATCCCACCTTCTGGGGTTCTATGGAAACTATGAAGCCTTGGTCGCCCTCTTTTAGAATCTTGTAGGCGACTCACTCAAATGGTGGTAGGGTCGACCCATGCACTGCCGATACCCATCCCCAAGGGGCGGGAGTTTGCCACCAACAGAAGTTGGGGTGCAGCCGACTAGAATACATGAAGTAGCAAGAGCAAAAGGCAGGGAAGAGATGCCCCCCTCCCCTACTTGCAATGGATCCACACTGGGAATCCTTTGCAACAAGTTCTTGCAATGGGCAACCAGAGAGACCCGACCCTTTTTCCCCACCAGCAACCACCCATACACCTTTGGCTTTTTCTTAGCACCCAATGCCTTGGTGAGGACTCTGTAGTCCTTAGAGGTGTGGTTGCCCTTGCCACAAATTTCACAAAAGACAAGTGCGCTACTTTGCCCCAACTCCTATTTGTCAAAGGAGCCATTCTAATATTCTACACTTAGGTTTTCCTCCCCAAATAGTAGGTCCAGAATGACCTCCTGTAGTAGATCATTAGGAGCTAGCGATCTCCAAATGCAGAATCATGCATGGCCCATCTCTTCCTTTGACGCTATGAATTTGTCAAAGGAGATGGAACTCACCAAAGAGGTTTGCAAGTGTTTTCAAGAAATCTGCCATCCAAAGCTCCCAAGGTACCCCAAAGACCCTAATGCAGATAGGTGCCCTTGAGAATAGATTAGGATCTCTATGCGCTCCAAGCTGCCAATGAGTCAAGGCCAAGCCCTTGGCTCCAAAAAATCACAATCCTAGTAAAACCCAATCCCGCTCTTCCATATTCTGAAAGATGAACAGCAAGAGATCCACAACAAGAGACTATACCTACACACCAGTCATCCCCCACGAGGCCACAATCCAATTATTAATCAGATCCAATCTCAACCCAGCTCCAAAGGAAACGAACCTTCCAATATGACTTAGCTCCATGGCATGCAGTCCTTTTGGTGGTGGCCCACGCATCATCAACCACATTGTTCCTCTAGAGCATGACATAGAGTCAATACCACTATTCCCCAAGGTCCAGCCTACCGTGGGACCACCTGCAATAGAAACACAACCCCCTCCCATGGGACCCACTGTCCAAGATCTTCACCTGATGGGCCATCCTAGTCAAACTCCCTAGACCCATCCTCCAAGCCCTCACTTCCCTCATCTCTGGTGTCACCCTTGGCACCCCTCCTAGAATCCCCTTGGTGGGCCAAAGGCCCCTTGTCCAAATGCCTACCTACACCTTGCTCCTCACTCCCACCACCTCTACTCTGCTCCTCAATGCCCTTGCCTACCATCTTTCAACAAAATCCTTTCAAAAATTAAGGAGATTTCTATTTTATAGCATTTATTTTCTAACATTTATTTATTATTTTCCTACCCTAATATATACATTTCTCACACATAAATCATTGGTGGAATGAATGTGGCATAATTTTGAGCGTTAAATATGATTTATCTTGGTAATCCTAATGACTAACACTTGGTACACCCAGTAGTGCATTAGTTTGGTAATCCCAACAGTTAGTATGAATATCTACGAAGATGATGGTAGCTTGTGGAACAAACACTCATCACCCATACCTGAAGATTTATTTTCCTATGTTAGTTAAATATATTAATAGATTTAATTTCATTATTTTATATAAAATTAGATCATGATTGCGCAACATCATTTATCATATGCCTCAGCTAGACTTAACCATAAAAGTTAAAGGGTCACTAAACGTCTAGTTGAAAAGATAGTGCCCTACAATCACCTAATTAAACTAAATGCTACTACTAGTCTCTTCATGGATTATAACCTGCTTTACCTTGACGCTTGTAGATCGTATGATTAGGTGCTAGGCATGTTCGCCACTCATCATTTGGCACTATTGTTAAGGATGGTGCTAGTAGTTTAGTTTAGTTAGCATTTTTTTAAAAGAAAATGTCAGGATATTATTATATGGCAAAGAAAATGTACATCAAAATGTAAGTGAAGAGCTCACAAAGCATCAAAAGCTTGCATATGGGGACCAACCTTGAAATAACAATATATAAAAAGAATTAAAGGCATACTAAAAAGAGAATTAAAAAGAGAAAACTTTGAAGAGACTACATTTTGTGGAACTTCTAGGCTCATTTTAAGGTTCTTAGTAACCTTCATTTGGTATTAGAGTAGTTAAAATTGATGTTTTAGCTTGTTTTTTTAGCTTATTTTCAAGATGGGCAAAGGTATGTTTCTATGTTTGAAGCTAATAAATTTGATACATGGAAAAGTTTTTGAAATCTCAAGGTATATGGAAGAGCATATTGGTAGATGTAAAACCTATGACTTTTCATACAAATGAACCAGGGAAAACGAAAAAGAAGCAAGCAGAAATGAAGGACAGCGAGGCTAAGACTACCATCTTTGCTAGCATGAATGATCATGAATTTAAAAAGGTACAAAAAGATACTAGTGTTTATAAATTATGGTGTGGTTTAGATACTGTGTACCAAGGACATGAGAAGATAAAAAAGATCAAGTTGCAAGCACTCAAGGCACAATATGAGACAATAACTATGAAAGAAAAATACGGCATGGAGGAATATATTCAAAAGGTTCAAGACTTGGTAAATGCAATAGAGATACAATCTCCTAAGCTAGAAGATAAAGAAGTTTTGAAAATTTTGAGAAGGTTAACTAAGACATATGATCAATGGTTGTCGGTTTAGAAGATTTTGAGGATTTGGATATGTTATCTATAGATGAGTTAACAAGCAGGTCACTTCAATTTGAACTCCAAATGAAAGAAAAAGATGAGAAAGATGTCAAAGCATACTCATAAACTAGTAGTACAAAAAAATGGATATTAAGCTAACATTTCTTATAGAGAATGAAAAAGAGGTTTTGGAAGAAATCACAGCAGAAGAGGAAGATGGAACCCTGGTCAATCTTTAAGAGTGGAAGAAATAAAGGGGCAAAGCAGTGATCAAGCAAGAAGATCATTTGAGAAGAGGAATGATCAAACAAGTTATAGAGGCTGAGGATTCGGCTTCCATGGAAGAGGAGGAGGCCGAACCTTCAGAAGAGGGACTCGTGCATGTCAAACTTATGGTGAGGTAGGTCACTTACAAATAAACTGTCCATATTGGAATCAAAAATATAATGAGAATGTTGCAGAAAGTCGGCAAAATAAGGAATCAAAGAAAAGAAATAAAGAAAAAGAAGAAGCAAAAACATGGGTTGCCATCACAAAAACATTAAATGGTGAGTCCTTGAAAGCATTGGTTTGTGTTAATATAAATGACTGCTGTATACAGAGTGACTGTTCCCAGCATATGACAGGACAAACAGAATTATTTCATACAATTAGACCCTTTGATAGTGGAAATGTTGGATATGGAGGTGGCAAAGAAGGTAATGTGGCAGGTATAGGAACTTTGGTTATGAAAAATCATAATGGCAATGATATAAAGATAAATAATGTACTTTATGTTACAACTTAATGTTAAACAGCTTGAGGAAAATGGTTTTCAAATAGTTTTCAAAAATGGAAAATGTATTCTGAAATAGGGAGAGGTAGTATTGGAAATTATCAAAGAGGTATAATAATTTATATAAAATTTCTTTTGCTAAAGCTTTGATTTTAGGTATCCAAAATGAGTTTTGGCTATGGCACAAAAGGCTTGGACATGCTTCACCAACATATATGGAGATGATCTTAAGAAGAAACTTGGTAAAAGGTTTGCCACAATTTTCAATTGATAAATCTAGTAAATGTGGATGTTATATAAAAGGAAAACAAACTAGAATATCCTTCCCTACAGTTGAAAGAAGACATTCTTCCATTCTATCATTAGTGTATTCAGATATATGTGAACCCATGCAAACTGAGAGTTTAAATGGAAATAGATATTTCATTTCTTCTATTGATGATTATTCAAGATATTGCTATGCATATTTCCTCAAAAGAAAAGATCAAGCTTTAGAATATTTTAAGAAATTTCAGAGACAAGCAAAGAAGGAAACATAAGCTAAGATAAAGATCCTTCATACTGATTGAGGAGGTAAATACATGGCTAACTATTTTTAAGAATATTTGCAAAAACTAGGCATTCATCATCAAACAATCACTGCTTACACTCCTTAACAAAATGGAGTAGTTGAACGAAAGAATAGGACATTGATAGATATGGCAAGAAGCATGCTTCATGATGCCAATTTGGAAAAGAAGTTTTGGGCAGAGGCACTTGGCACAGCAAATCATCTCCAAAACAGGATGGTAAACAAACATTTATTGGACTACACTCCATATGAAAAGTGGTATGGAAAAAAATTAATCTATATCATTTAAGAATTTTTGTCTGTAAATGTTTTGCTAAGAATGTAAAACCAGGAAGTGATAAATGGAATGAAAAGTCTATTGAATATAATTTCATCAAGGGGAGAGCATGGAAGCGGTGGGAACAGCAGGAGCAGCAGGAGTAGTGGGCACCGCAGGAGCAGTGGGAGTGATGGTGAATGCAAGGGAAGTGTCGGCAGAAGCGGCAGCAAGAGCATTGGTGGGTACAGCAGCAAACGCTTCGGCAAAGCATGTCACAAGGGTGGAGTGGATGCTCAACAAAGGGGGAGCCGGGGGAAACGCCAATGTAACCCCAAGGGGACATGGGGAGGGCGGTGGTGAGGAACGCCGGGTCAAGGAGCGTGAAGATGCAATGCCACAGGACCCTCCACTACCTAGATCTGAAAATGGTAGGCCCGCCTGCAATGTGTGCAAGAGAGGGGGGAATGTCATGAGGATTAGGGTTGGGCAACCGCCTGAGAAGACTGTGCAAGAACTCCAGAGGAGTCTAATCGGGAAATTTATCTCCAAAGGTGTGCAACCAAGGATGGAACTCATTCGCAAGTGGGCCAAAATCACCTGGGGATTACAGACAGTTAGGGTCTAAAGCCTGGTGGATGACCATCTATTGTTTATTTTTCCCACTTTGGCCGATCAGGAAAGGGTTTTGTTGTGGGGCCCATGGTTTTACAATGCCTATGGCCTGGCCCTGGCACCTTGGTGACCTGGAGCACACCGAGATCCATGCATCTTCGATTGTGCGCCAATCTGGGTCTATTTGCTAGACTTGCCGCTGGAATATTGGGAAACTATTTTCTTGAAGTCCTTGGCAGGTCTCTTCGGAGAGTTTATCTGATTTGACACGTTTATTGCATCCATGGACTAGATGGGGTATGCTTGGTTCTGCATGTGGCAGTCAATGCAATCAGCGGAACTGATCAAAGAGAGTATTGTCGATACCATAGGAGGGGAGGAACGGATTTGGGTGAAGTTTGAAAATCTACCCACAGGGAGGCGGAAGGGGAACTAGAAGGATAGTGGGAAGGGCTGTCTCACATCAGATGGTTGTCAAGGGCTGACAAAGACCACCTAGGGCTAGAATAAAGTTGGCGGGAAGGGTCAGATCTGGAAGCAAGGGGCTTCCGAGGGCCCCCAACGACATCCTCCCACAACTGTGGGAGGAGGAGATCAGGCCTTAAAGCAAAAGAAATCGGTGGACAAGTTACCAATCCCTTAGCTGCCTCAAGGGGAGGAGGTAGCAAAAGGATCACGGAAGGCGGAGGATAGTCCAGTTGGGACACAGGCTATGGGGGTACCAGGGTCCCCCCATACACCACCGGTTCACAAGGTCACCAAGCCACTAGGGGCCACGTTGGAGCCACCCCCACTGGGGGAATGGATCACTCTAGGAAGGGGCTCTTCTAAACTGAAAATGTCAAACATCAATCTTCAGCAGGCAAGGAGTCCGGTTGGAGAGGTAGTGCATCGGCAGGAGAGCAAGCTTGGATGCCTAGATAAGGTGGCAATGCACAAGAAATCCACACAGCTGGATCTGGATTTGGGGATACAACACACACTATAGGAGGTATACCACCGATGGGTGTCTACCTCACCATGAAGATTTTATCCTAGAATTGTCGGGGCCAGGGTACCCCATACAAAAGAAATACCCTGCAAAGGATGGTGAGAGAGGTCGGTTGTGAAGTGGTGTGTTTGCAAGAAACAAAGGTTCAAATGGCTTAACAGCAGCTATTGAATTGAGAGGGCTAGAATGCCCACATTGTGCCTAGGAGGGGTGAAACACCGTGAAAATTACGAGTCGGCCTCAGGCAAAAATTCGCAATTCAAGCGAGAGCGTGCATCAATTTTGATCAAGGACAAGTTTATGCTCTATCACGCATGGCAGCGTAATGAGCGTAATAAGCTCCAAGGCAGTCGAAAGCAGAGTCTAGAGAAGCACAACAGTTCAATACTTTTTCTTGCAACGCATGAGTAACTTGTCTTTACGCTTGTTACGCGGCGGTGCGTGCCATTGCGTATGTCATCATTAAAGCTGCACATTGTTTACGCTTCATCACGCACAGCTGCGTAGTGAGCGTAAGTTGCACATTGTTTACGCTTCATCCCGCGCAGCTGCGTAGTGAGCGTAAGTGGCACATTATTTACACGTGGTTACGCGCAGCTGCGTAGTGAGCGTAAAACAATTTTAAGCCTGTTGTTGTCTACACCGGATTACACTCATACACGCGACACAACGCGAGTGAGTGTAAAGCAACCTGAAGGCAATTGAAGCACGCTCAGCATGTACCCGCTCCTCACACGCACGGCACGCAAACGAGCGTGTTGTGCGTAGTCACAGTCTGACTTAAAATGATCAAGTCGACGGGACCCGAAACATCTGGGACCCACGTCATCAGGGTTGCGCCTTTTTCACGGAGCGTCGCGACCTATAAATATCTCAGTTGGCAAAGATACAGAGGTTGGCAAAATCAGAGAAGCAGACGCATATTTCTGAGCACCAGAGCACTTAGCACTTTGGAGCAGAGATACAGAGAACAGCGCTTTGGCAATTG
>MNCI01011598.1:84432-102664 GCA_015680685.1 Gnetum montanum
CGCCACGACGCTAAACTGGCACCGGTAAGTAGTCGTCTGCTGAGACGTAAAACCAGCACAGATTCGTCCCTGGGTCATGACGTGAAACTGACACCCGCAGCACGGTCTGCTGAGACCATAAATCAGCCATACCATCGTCCGCTACGACGTAAAACTAGCACCTTTCGGTCTGCCCGGACTTTAATCGGGACCATGGTCTGCTGGGACTTAAAACCAGTAACGGCAGTCTACCAGGACTTAAAACTGGGATGTCCAGACTGCTACCATGTTCAAGCGAGCGTGATCATTCTTGTACAGCTGCACAACAGAAGGGGTGGGATACAGAGACAGTCCCAGTGTCGTCACCCCACCGGCATCCTACTGATTTCTCGGATAAGCTAAGAGGCATCTTACTGATCCCTCGGAGATGCCGCCACCGCACCCACTGCAGTGGTGGTACCTCTGAGAGTTTAGCCTCGACAGTTGGAGCTCCGACGAAATCCTCGTCGGCAACAGCCTCGGGAATCCTCGCCAATCATCGCTATCGGACGCCGGCCTCACAGATTCATCTGGCCGGTTCCTTATGCGGCCAGTTAGCTGCGCTGTGTCTGATGCCTTTTGGCAAAGATATGCAGCGCCAATCGTTAGGATTGGCGGCTCCGCCCGAGTGCTCCGGCTCCGTCTTTACAGCCCATTTGCTCTATCTCACATCAAACGGCGTTTGACTCAAGCACTTCGCCTCTTGTCTATGAGCAATGGTGTCCTCTGCTTTCCTTTTTGCGGTTGCAGGTTACTTGCCTTGGAGAATGTCGTCCAAAGGTGCATCCATCTGAACGGTAAAGTACAACAGCATGTTGAAAGAGCTGCTCAGGTCTGCCCGACCACTTAGCTCTTCGCGTCTATACCCCGCACAATCCTGCCCTCGACTCTAGTTCTCCTTCATCCCCACCACCCGGTACCCATACGCAAGTATTCATTTTCCACACTCACGCTAGCAGAGACATCGCAAAAGTGACGCGCAACGCTCCTTTTGCACGCATTCCTGCTATAACCGGTAACAGAGAAACCTCAGGCTGACGCGCTACGCTCGTCTGAAAGCATTCCTGTTGACTACGTATACCCCTACCATCATAATTCATCTTGCATTTTTCCCCGAACCTGTTTTCAGCTCCATCCCTCTATCTCCCATACCTGCAAGTCGTGCACTTCCATGTTGACAGGGCAGGTCTTGAGTAGCCATGGATGAATGCTGTTCTTGCTTCTACCGATCCGGTGTTTCGTATTCTTTGTCGACGTCTTTCGGGTAAGCCCTCCAACTGTCAACAAAGAGGGGCCATTGAAACACCGTGAAAATTACGAGTCGGCCTTAGGCAAAGATTCGCAATTCAAGCGAGAGCGCGCATCAATTTTGATCAAGGACAAGTTTACGCTCTATCACGCATGGCAGCGTAATGAGCGTAATAAGCTCCAAGGCAGTCGAAGGCAGAGTCTAGAGAAGCACAACAGTTCAATACTTTTTCTTGCAACGCATGAGTAACTTGTCTTTACGCTTGTTACGCGGCGGTGTGTGCCATTGCGTATGTCATCATTAAAGCTGCACATTGTTTACGCTTCATCACGCACAGCTGCGTAGTGAGCGTAAGTTGCACATTGTTTACGCTTCATCACGCGCAGCTGCGTAGTGAGCGTAAGTGGCACATTATTTACACGTGGTTACGCGCAGCTGCGTAGTGAGCGTAAAACAATTTTAAGCCTGTTGTTGTCTACACCGGATTACACTCATACACGCGACACAACGCGAATGAGTGTAAAGCAGCCTGAAGACAATTGAAGCACGCTCAGCATGTACCCGCTCCTCACACGCATGGCACGCAAACGAGCATGTTGTGCATAGTCACAGTCTGACTTAAAATGATCAAGTCGACGGGACCCGAAACATCTGGGACCCACGTCATCAGGGTTGCGCCTTTTTCACGGAGCGTCGCGACCTATAAATATCTCAGTTGGCAAAGATACAGGGGTTGGCAAAATCAGAGAAGCAGACGCATATTTCTGAGCACCTGAGCACTTAGCACTTTGGAGCAGAGATACAGAGAACAGCGCTTTGGCAATTGTTGCTATTATCACTTTACAGCCGAAGCAAGGCACAGTTCGCCTTGAGCACCGGGGACAGGAGTAATCGTTCTGCTGAAAAGGCTCTATCAATCAGAAACAATTGATCGGTAGGCGTCAAAGCTTGGCCTGCCTTGCATCTCAGCTTTAGCCCACAAGGTAGATCGGACTTCTGTTTAGGCCGTTTTGCTCGTTGTTTTGTGCTTGTTTCACATCCTGTAATCGGGGATTCCCCAGTGTAATTTCTCATGCAAAATACACATTGTTAAGTCAAAGCGCAGATCTTAAAGCTACGTGCGTCTCTTAGGTCAGCCTCCTTTTATCGTGTTTAGCATTATCACCGTTACGATCCGTCTACATCATTTCCCCCTCGTTCTACGACTCCTCGAACCAGATCGCTTTCTTTTATGCAATTTTCACTATTTTACTGACCCGTAAGTCCCTGTCTGATCAACAAGACCGTTCAGGGCGCCGCGGATTCGTTTTTCCAGCATAGCCCTCGCACGGATCCGTGGCTAAAACTGTGTGCGCCGGAAACTCGGTCGGTATTTCCAGCTACCGACGTTTTCTGTCGCTACAAGGGGCTGTGTAGGGGGGTTGGCCATCTTAGCTAAAGTTTTGGTTAATTTGGAGGATATGTCGAAATGGAGTCATACGATTTATTTGCAACAAAGGAATATCTAGCTCACAAATTATTATGGGGCACAAAATTGGGAGGCAAGGGTTCAAGAACTCCAATGGATGCCAAGCATATCCCCAAGACAGCTCGTTGGATGGTAATGGGGGATTTTAACCAATGACTTTACTGCTGGGAAAAATCTGGTAATGGGTGCACTAATCCTCTGAGGGCTGAGGCATGTTTCAAATTTCTGCGGCAATATGCAATGATTGACCTGGAGATTCTGGGCTGTAATTTTACTTGGAGTAACCGTCGAAGGGGTCTGGATTGTGTACAGCCTTGGATTGACCGTATCTAGGTTACTGAGGGCTTAATGTTGGATTTCTAGATCACGGTGGAGGGACAAGGGCGGCAAGCCTTAGACCATTGATCTATTCTGTGTCATATTCAGTCATAGGGGAGGTGGGAATCTCAGCTGTTCCGATTCGACCAGGCCTAGTTGACTAAGGCCTAGCTTAGGCCCATGGTGGCAGATATTTGACAAGACTATAATGGGATGCAGGAGCCACGACAATTCCTTAGTGGGGGTTTGAGAGCTCTCAAACGCACTATTAAGGCCAAATCAACAGAGGATAGATATAGCTTTAGGGGATATCACCAGCAAGTGCAGGAGGAACTAAGGGCCATCCAATAGTTGTAGGAAATGGGGGAGGCCTAGGATACTGAGGAGCAAGCACTTCTCCAAGAGCTACAAGACCTAGACAAGGAAGAGGAGCGCTATTGGAGACAGCACTCAAGGGTGACCTAGCTAAGGGAAGGGGACAAGAACACCAGGTTTTTCTTTGCCATGGCAAGATAGAATCAGGCACAAAAGAACAAGCTCCAAGACATCATTGAGAGCATGGGTGGGGGAGGCCCACACAATAGCACAAGGGGACTGGAAGCCCTATAGGAGTTTTGGGGGAATATCTAGCGGTGGCAGGCCACAGATCCCATCTCTCTACACATACCACAGGTCATCACACAGGTAGACAATGCACAATTGTTACGCCCTTTCTTACGAGAGAAACTGCTGCGGGCCTTGAAATCCATGTAAGTCAACAAGGCTCTGGGGCCTGATGGATGGCCTATCAAATTCTTCAAGGAATATGAGGATCTCATGGGGCCCAATTTGCTGGATTCATATAACAATATGCTCAGATGGCAGCAGGTCAGGAGAGAAATAAATTGTTCATGGGTGGTGCTTCTACCCAAAGTCCCCAATCCCTCTGCCCCGGGACATTTTTGGCCTATTAGGGTTTGTAGCACATTAATGCAAGTCTTCTCCAAGATGCTAGTTGGGCATCTTGTGCCACTTATGGGGAAGTTGGTTAGGGAACATTAAGCTAGGTTTATTAAGGAATGCTTCTTATAGGACCAAGTGTTGCTATTACAAGAGATTCTACATTCGGCCTAGGTGGCTAGATTTCCTGGAATGTGTATCAAACTCGACATCACTAAGGCTTATGATGTGGTCAGTTGGGCAGCGCTACGCACAGTGGATGATACTCTCTGGACATCAATAGCAAGCTATGTGGGTTCGCAGGCACAGGGCATGGCTTAAGGCAAGGGGATCCGTTGTCTCTGCTCCTTTTCATTCTTATTATGGACCTATTCCAAAGTTATTGTCATGAGGAAGGGGTTTAGGGACTTCAGGTTGCTGGGGTGAACAGATTAGTGGCACATTATGTAGATGATACTATGGTTTTCTCTCAAGCAACGGTGCCATAGGTTGGGCATTGTTACATGCAATGACATGGTTGCAATGCAAAGTTGGTTTGGAAGTGAACAAGGAAAAATCGGTTGTCTACTATATTCACATAGATGGGGTGGTGAGGGGTGAGGGCAAGGCTCATACAAATGCTAGGTATCTTGCTCAGAAATGCCCAGGATACTTACCTTGGTATGCCTATTTTTGACTGGAATAGGCAGCAAGCTTGGAAAGGATTGGTGGAGTGTGTACAAAACAAGACTGCTCTATGGATAGGCCATTTCTTGTCTCGAAAGGGCAAGATGGTACTGGCAACGGTGGCCTTGATGGTCGTTGCTCGTTTTGCCACTTCTATGGCTACTCTGTCAATCAATATTATGCAAAAAATAGATAGCATAGTAAGAGACTGTCTGGTTTGGCAAACAAAGGGGCCAAAGAATGCACCTGGTCTCATGGCCAATAATGGCAAGACCCAGGCCGACAGAGGGTATTGGGCTATTGAGATTTGAAGATGAGGTCACTCTGGGCCTAAATCGACTGTTGAACAGGTTCTTGGCAACTGCGACTAGAGGGGCACCATGGGTGCAGATTTTAACACAAAAATACTGTCGATGGGAGGTCTCGTCGACCAGCTCTCATCTCTAGAAAAATCTATGCTAGTTCGTGGCCAAGATCAAATTGATGAGCTTGCTGGGACAACAACTGAAGGAAATGATAAAATCCTTCTATCCACCAGCGGAGGGTTGGGCAGCGCTCTGGAAAGGCCGTCTCCTAGAGAAAATTAAGGTGTTTGGGTGGCTTATCATGCATTGGGCGCTGCCTATGAAGGCCACATTACAGGAGTGGGGGTTACAAATTGAGGATAGCTGTCCACATTGTCACGCAGATCCAGAAACACTTAATCATTTTATGGACGAGTGCCAGTTTTCACAAGTTGTGTGGCAGATAGATCAATTTGCACAGGCTTCAAAGATCCACGGGGACTTGGCAAGACTTGCCACACTATGGATCATCTGGAAAAAGTGGGACTTGCTGGTTTTTCGGGGGCAACAGCTCCCTACGATGCCCACGGTGGTCAAGGAGGCACACCTACTGTGGCAGAAGGCTACGACAACAATGGAGCAAGGGCTGCTCTTTGCGCCGTCATGGACAAATTTCGCCAACATGCCTGAATTATGGGCAATGGTGGAACGCATGGGATGGATAGAAATGTTCAAATGGTTAGAGGGAGAACCCAATTTGGCCACACAACAATTTTACGATAACTAGGAGGGAGAGACTACGCAGTTCTGGGGAAGAAGGATTGAAGTCTCTATGCAAGCACTCGCGGAGGCACTGGGGGTGGAGGCAACAGGGAAAATCGTGGCCCCTATGGCAAGGGCATAGATGGATGCCATGGAGTTCTTTCCTGGGCTAGTTCCTAGGACGGCCAGTAGGCACATTAGGCGTTCCAGGTTATAGGGCGTCTAGAAAGATGCGGCGTTGATGGTTGAAAGGTACTTCATTCAATCGTGGTACCCCCACAAATTGGTGAAGGTGCATTTCACTTTCTTGACGCACCTCAAACAAGGCTCCCATGTGAACTTGTCCCGGTTCCTCTGGGAATCGTTGAACAGGTGCTGGCCGAGGCAACACCTTGGGGTTATTCTTGCGTTATGGTGAAGGGGTACCCCCATTGCCCACCTGGAAACAACTTTGGTTTATCAAAGGCACAGGGGTTCTGGGTAGT
This sequence comes from Gnetum montanum, assembly GCA_015680685.1. Lineage (NCBI taxonomy): Eukaryota > Viridiplantae > Streptophyta > Gnetopsida > Gnetales > Gnetaceae > Gnetum > Gnetum montanum. The sequence continues at coordinate 90,622 of MNCI01011598.1, forward strand.
GCAATTGGATCAGCAAGGGTCTCTATCTGGTGACACCGACGTCTTTGGTGTGTCCTCCACGGTGGCATCGGGGCATACTACTTGTGGGTGCTCTTGCAGCAAAACAATAATGGAGGCCTGTCACACTACAGTTGAGCAAGCAAGGCTAGAGGAGGACATGAGATGGCAATGTAGGTGGGAGGAGCTACGACAACAGGCCAAGTGGGAGGCAAACAATCCACGGTTGCGGGACATCCAATGGATGGAGGATGTTCTCATGGAACACCATAAGGGCCTAGCCCAGCTTCTCGCGATTGGGCAGGGGGCCATGGCACAACAGCTAACGACAACTACAGCTGCGTTGGGGACATTCGCGAAGGTTGAGGCTAGGGGGTTGCACCGGTTGACTGACTGGGCCTCAAATCTAGGAGAGAGCAGGGTACTACCTTTTGGGATGTCAAGGGGAGGGGGCAAAAATATGGCAAATATAGCACATTAATGGATGGAAAACGCAGCCAATTGGGGCCTAGGGGGGAGGAACTGCTAAATACTAAACCCTCTATTTTTGAGGGCATATTAACTCTGGTTGTAAAGCTTGTTTGAACTCCTAGTCTTTCGAGATCTGGGGATTGGTGGCATTGCTACAGTGATGGCGCATGCGCACGCACGACATGGACATGTGGCTATGGTATTTAGGTGATGGTGGGTGCCGGCCCGCAGTGTATGTTTGTTTACACTTTTTTTTTGGATTAATATAAGCTCGAACATTACTCCAAAAAAATATAATTTCATCAAACATTCAACTACTAGCAAGGCATACATATGCTTTAATTTAACTAGATAAAAGATTGTAGAAAGTTGTGATGTGCAATTTTTGTTAAAGACAATGTGGAATCTCTAGATATAAAATGTGAAGATTCCAGTGATGATGATGAAATTATGCAGGATGAAATGTTAGAAGTTGAATATGAAGAAAATCAGGATGAACAATTCCAACAGCCTTTACAAGATCAAAGATACTCAAGAGTAAGGCAACAAGTGGATCCAAACACTATTATTAATTCCTTAGATACAAGCATAACTACTAGAGGTCATTTACATGAATAGTTAGATGATATTAATAATCTAGGAAATATATCTTTAAGTTCAGTTTTACATTCAGTAAAATAGAAAGATGCAACCCAACATGATCACTAGATTAAAGCTATGCAGGAAGAAATGAGACAAATTGAAAAGAATAAAACTTGGGTGTTGGTTAAATTACCTCCAAGAAAAAATAACATTGATACAAAATCGATTTTCAAAACAAAATATAATGCTGACAATACAATTAATAAGTATAAAGCTTGATTGGTTGCAAAAGGTTATATGCAGGAAGCAAGAATAGAGGATGGTGAAACCTATGCATTCATTGCCCAATTAGAATCAGTGAGAGTATTCATAGCATATGTTGCAAAAATCAAAATCAAGATGTATCAAATAGATGTGAAATCAACTTTCTTGAATGGTTTCCTAGATGACAAAGTTTATATCAATCAACCTAAAAGGTTTGTGATGCCTAGTAAGGAAAATTGGGTTTATTTAGTTAAGAAAGCATTGTATGGTTTAAAACAAGCTCCTAGAGCTTGGTGTGATAGATTGGATAATTATTTAAGAAATCAAAACTATGATAAAAGCTCTTCAGAAATTACGTTATATAGAAAAATAACAGGCAAATATATGATTTTGGTTATAATATATGTTGATGATATTATATTTGGAGGTACTAATGATGAACTAGTTGGAAAGTTCAAGAAGGATATGATGCAGGATTTTGAAATGATAGATGTGGGGTTATTATCTTCCTACTTAGGTATATAGATTAAGTAGTTGTAGAATGGGATCTTCCTAAATCAGCAAAAATGTGTAGAAAGCATGCTTCAAAAGTTTGAATTGAAGCCAGTTAGCACACCATTATTAGTAAGATCAAAATTATCCAAAGTTACTAATGATAACTCTATAGATGAACATTTATACAGATCCATGGTGGGAAGCTTGATGTATTTGACAACTACAAGAGCAAATATCCAGTTTCCTGTCACTGTGGTTTCTAGGTTTATGACATCTCCATCTCATTTACAAATGCTTGCTGTAAAAAAAATTTAAGATATATTAAGGATACAAGTTCTTTTGGCTTATTTTAAATAGCTGATAATATTTTAGAATTACTAGGATATGTTGACTCTATTAGGCTAATTGTTTAGATGATTGTAAGAGTACTAACAGTTATGCTATGCTACTCTGTGGTAGTTTGTTTTCTTGGTGCAACAAAGAATAGACAAATGTTTTAGTATCCATGGCTAAAGCTGAGTATATGGTCATCCATCATCCAAGCCAACCGCTTGTATGGTTAGAAATTTTATTTAGAGAATTTACTATTCCAATAAAGAGACCAATAAAATTACTCACTGATAGTCAACCAGCTGTTGCAATGATAAGAAACTTAGTTCAGCATGCCAAAACAAAGCATATTAAGAATCTCTTGATGTAACCTTGGGCAGATACTAATCACTGTTACACAAGTGCCCAAGCCATGGCTTTTCCCAAAAAGAGTAGATTTGCCATATTGTAGATGGGCTCAAAACCAAACACATGAAACTCTTGGGATTTATGCTGAAGGAATATTATCGAAATTGAGAATCCATCTTATTCAAAAGCCTATTGATCAAGTGGCCAGAGAAGAGGGAGAACTTAGAAAGTGAGAAAGTATAAAAGAGTACAATAGGGACCCATCCCTTCAGCAAGAGAGATGCATGTGCCTATGACCATTAGGAGAAGATTCCCTTGGATGAGAGGCAATAGACTTTTCCATGAAAAAATCTATTTTAGAAATAGCAACAAAGGCAAGCAAGATGTGGGACCTTGTGAATGAAAATTCGCTTCAATGCTCAAGATCATGGAAGAGCATAGTGAGCAAACTAGAGCAAAATAGGAGGATGACAAGCAAAGAAAAAAAAAGAATGGGACACATTTCAACAAAAGGGTAAGGCAATTATTGTAGAGGAGGTTTCTAGTTCTAAATCAAAGGATGATGATGAATGTGACATTTTCCAATATGAACATCCAAAAGGTGCATATCTTGTTATGTCACACATGATTGCCTCTATGCAGGAATTGGAAGCCTATGCTCTCTATCCCAAAATTGTGTAGAAGTAGACGCCATGGAGGTTACCATACCCACAAGGAAACTACAGACAGCATTATTAACCACAATATTATCCAAGTGATATACCTTCAAAGCCTTAAGAACAATATCACCAACAATGGAAAAAGCCAAAGTCGTAAGGATGCCATCAATAGGTCAACAATACCCTTACTGCCAACCAGATCCCTATGGATACTATGTCTAACAACCAATTTCACCTACTAGTCATGTTGCTCATGCATGTTCCTACTATTATCCTCCTAAGTATCACAAACCCACGACTCCACATGCTAAATCACCCTTGTGTACCTTTCATCCAGAGTCTCAACATCCTAACAATCCTCTTCCTCTTGAGCCTTTGCCTCCTCTACAGGGAGAACTGCCACCATGCTTGCAACAAAAGAACACCACTAAAGCAGTAAACATGCAGTTAGATGGCCAGGCTAGTAGCTCAGAACATAAACCTAGGAAGCACCTTTTCTTTAGGGCAAATCCTAAGCCTATGGACTCCTTTCTAAAACCATATCATAATCTATTCCGTATTAGCCAATGGTTTAAGACATTATTTTAAAACTCTAAATTCATAATTCATTTTAAAATAAACAGAATGCTCAAGAGGAGGTTTTTACACTGTTTAATATTGCCAAAGACCATCAACAAAGCTAAACAACATTTTAAGTCGAATGGTTTGATGCTTCTTGTCTGAAACCCATTTTACCAATATTAAAAGTTTTGTAGTAAATCCTAAGAGATTGTGCTCATATACAAGGATATCCTGAAATAAAAACAGCTGAAACTGTATTTTGTTCAACAAATCTAAAGGAACCCCTTAATAGCTGTATTGAAAAACTTCAGTTTCAAGTTAACTTTGGTTGGAGACAATAAAAATGTGGATAAAGCAAATTGAATGAGTTCATAAAATTGTCTCTACTAGGTAAATTCAAATTAATGTTATTTAATCGTCAAGGAAAAACTTTCCTATTGTATAGAAAAGAGGACTGTCGGTAAACTTACTATGACATCAGCCACCCTTTTGTATAATTCATCATTGTTTGAAAAGTATCCAGAGAGCCACAGCTCCACAAAGATATTGAACTCTATAACTTCTCTTTTTGCTGAACCGTCCGTACATAATTTTTTCTGTCCATAATCTTCAGAAACGAAATCATGGGAAATCATCCTCTCACGTGGTGATAAATGTGGGCCCAAATTAAAATATTTAATAGCTTCCATAATCGCAGTAGCACATCTTTCCGTAGAATGGTAAATACTAGCAGAATTTTGTGATCTGTACCATCTAAGTAGCTCTTCATGAGCATTAAAAACCTGCGGAAACAATATTTTTGTCACTATATATGAAATGTATTTTTTTAAACATTGTTGTCAAGTAATATTATTTAATTTATCAATTTCACAATGTGTCAAGGGCATTTTTTTTATTTGCATACTCAATACAGTAGAAATGACAAATAAAATGAAATATATGCTTAACATTTAAATTTGAACAAAAAACTACCGCAACAGTTTAACAGCAGCTTTGGCAAATTATACAAGGTTATCAACACATGATGACTACTGGTCACATCATATACAAATATTAAAATGAATCTCAAATATGTCTAAAGTCAATGAGGACTCGTACAGAAAGTCTTTCTAGGTAATTTTAATACAGAAATTCTATAAGGTTGGTGTCAAAAATGGTTGTTTTGCATGACTGAATGCATGGAATGATATGGGAGTATATAACTTCTGCTTTTATGACTTTTATAAACAAAGCGCAAGACAAAATCTACCAAACAATCTCTGCTCACGACTTTCAACAAGTATTAGAGCTGGCAAAGAAATCCTACTATATAAGCAAAAGCGAGCCCATTACAGATCATAGCATATTTCAAACTACATTCAGTGCAAAAGGGGTATTCATAAACCATCATCCATTCAAGGTACAGAAACTAGATTTTTTTAGATATTTTCAAGGATTAAGTTGTGACTTTTGGTCTAAAAGTATAAGCTCTGAAAGACCAGCTGTAGCCGGAGTTGACAGATGATAGTGCAACTCTAGCTAAACAGCTTGTCGTCAAGACAAATGCAGCTAGTCATTATCCTCAGCAGATGATTTATTATGAAACTAAAATTGAAATGTTCCATTATATCTATTTGAAGACCCTAAGGATCCACTGGACAAAATTCAATTTCATCTATTCCCTTTTGTATGGATCCCTTATATCTTGGTATAACCTGCTAGGATTTAGATCGTGGCTTTTAGGATGCAAGTTGCAAGCTTATCAACAAACCCCAATTCATTAATGATAGCACAGCAGACATCACAACTAATAATGACTTACAACATACACAATACTAAGATTAATTAACTGTAAAATAGCTGCTATAATACTGTAGAGTTTATTAACACAACATGGTAGCTCCATAGCAGTGGCAAGGTATAAAAAACCTTTTGTAGCTATATATGTGTAGCTTACTCCTTATATTTTGCAAGTCACCAGTTTAATCCCAAGGGGTATGCTAAAACAAGTAACATTCAGCAAACTGTAAAAATATATGTTTAGATTACAGCATTAGGTAGACAACCATCCATAGAAAATCATCATCAAATCCTTTGTCTACCTTAAGGTCCGTGCATATAGACATGATATGTAACAATCCAACTTTCTTGAATTTTCATCTTAAAGTTTGTGGTAATGTCTATGAGTCTTCTTTGTTATGATGATGCAGGTGGATGACACTGATTTATAGAACTATCTATAATTTTATAACTATGAGAGATTTAGAATGTTGCTAATGTGCTTGTATTGATGATTGGTTGAATAACTAGTTATTCTTCCTTATGATTAATCTAAGTTATGCCAATGTGTGTTGTGTGTATCACTAGATGCAAAGTACTAAGTACATATGACCAATTGATTTAGCATATATTAATGAAATGAGGTCTCAAACAGGGTGATCTGCTGTCCCCTTTACTAGTTCCTATTGGTGATGGATATGTTGCAAAGATACTATTTGGCTGAAGGGGTGCAAGGGCTGAACATTGCCGGCGTTCACTGTCTTGCTGCCCACTATGTGAACAATACAATCATTTTTTCCCGGGCGGCTGTTCCTTAGGCTGAGGCTCTCAAGAAGGCCCTAGAAAGAATGGAGAGGGAATTGGGCCCGGAAATCAACAAATGGAAATCAGCCATCCATCTGATTAATACAGCAGCCCTAGTGGGGGGAAAGATTGTGCAGCTCTTGGGGATTTTGCTGGGAAGGTTGCACAATGTGTATTTAGGGATGCCAATTTTTGATTGGCAACTAAAGAGAATGTGGATGGGGCTGATAGAGCGATTCCAAGCTAAGACAATTCATTGGACTAATAAGTTTTTGATAAGAAAAGGGAAGATGTTGTTGGCTTTGACGGTGCTTGTAGCAACAACCAAGTTTGTTGCGTCCATGGCTATCCAGGGGTTGTTCAAAAGATTGACCAGATCATACAGCAGTTTGTCTAGTCGGGGGGCAAGGGCGGGAGGAAGCTTCACTTGGTGCAGTGGGAGTTGACGGTGAGGCCAAGAGCAACGGGGGGAATCAAGATCCTGTCCTTCAAGGCTGAAGTCAAGTTGGGCCTACAGCATATCGTCAATAGAATGTTGGAACAAGAGAAGGGGCAGGCTCCGTGGGTTAGGTTGTTGCAACATAAGTATCGCAAGTGGGAGGCTGGAGTGGGGAGCTCATACTTATGGAAGAATATGTGTCAGCATGCTACAAAGATGGAGGCTAAGGCGATGTTGGGGGAATAGCCATCAAAGGTGCTCAAGGCTATGTATCCACCTGAGGCAAGGTGGAACGACGTTTGGCGGGGGAGGCTACCTGAGAAGCTTAAGGCTTTTGAGTGGCTCATCATGCATAAGGCATTGCAAATGCGGGATTTATTGAGAGGGAGGGGGCTAAACATTAATCCCATATGTCCTCTATGTTCTGCAGCCACAAAGACTACTAAACATTTTATGTATGAGTGTAGATTTATGCAAGTAGTGTGGAGGGAGGCCAGGATTGGGCCACCGATAAGAATCAATGGGGACTCTAAGGTGCTGGTTGTGCTATGGGTGGGCTGAAAGAGTAAAAACCACTTGGTGTTCCATGAACAAAGGTTACTAGCACCGAATTTGGTGGCTAGAGCAGGGCTACCTCTATGGACTGAAGCAACAGACCATATGGGGCTAGGACTAATTTTCGAGCCTGCTATTGTCAAGTTTGCTGAAAACACCAAGATTTGGGAAATGCTTCGGAGGGTGGGATGGATTGAAATGCTTCAGCAGATTGAAGGAGAGCCAGGGCTGCCTATGGAGGGGTTCTATGACAACTGGGTTAGGGACGAAACACGGGCCACAAGATTAGGGTGATGGAGACTACGTTGGCAAAAGTGTTGGGGGAGGTCATTGCCCCGGTGCTCAATAATCAAGCGTGCACGGCTGAATTTTTCTGTGGAGCAATGCAAAGGATGACTAGCGAACACATCTGCAAGGCGGCTTTGACAACAATGTGGCAAAGTGTGGTGAGTTTGTTGGATCCTTTTTTTGTGCAAACAAGCTGCCCTCACAAACTTTTGGGTGTGCATTTTGCCTTTCTACGGTGCCTAAGACATGGAATTCAGGTTAATATGCCGTAGTATTTTATGGACTCTCTGTGGCAAAGGTGGCCTGGGCATCACTCGAGGGTGATCTTGGCACTATGGAGGTCAGGATTAACAAAGATTCCTAGGCAATTGCGGTCAGAGCTGAGATTAGTGTATTAGCAAAGGAGACACAAGTCGACACAGGAACCTCCATTCCTCAAGGTTGTGTAAAGGGAAACGGGTAGTGAAGGGACAACACCTTGTGGGGCTGGGTAGGATGAGCAGCCAGGAACTTCCAGAGAGGCTAAGCATAGAGGGTCAATGCAAGAAGAGAGGTTTCAGGTGTAGATGGAAGCAGGTTGCCAACTTGCTACAAATTAGGCAAGGGTTGAGGAGAGAGCGGAGTGAAAGAATCAATGGCAAAGGATGCACACGAAGATCCAGCGAGAGGAGGATGTTCAGTGGATTCGCGATTTGCAATGGATGGAGGATCTGTTGGGGAGACACCATGAGGAATTACAGCAATTGATGGACTCCAACTATCAAAGTTGAGAAAGTGTCATGATGTAAGAAGAGGCTGGGTCCCCAACACAGGTGCCACCAGCGGATTGGGAAGGGACAGATGACACAAGTCGAACTGTAGTGAGGGTGCTAAAGGAATAGTTTGTTCTTGCTTGGGGTCAAGTGTTGGGTTGGGTAATGCGAGGTAATGTGTTGCTTTTGGCCCTATGTGTTTTGGGGTTCCTTGATGTTAACACGTGGTTTTTGGGGGTGGGGGTGTGTTGTGTGTGGGGGGATGGGGATTGTTGATGGGCGTGGCATTCAGAGTGCTGTGTGTTTTGATGGTTTGGTTGTTTTGCCTAGGCTGTGCCCCATGTACATAAGCAATTTTTTGGATTAATTCATCTCGATTTTTCTCAAAAAAAAAAGGAAATGAACAAAAGGAATGCTAAGTAGAAATGAAGCTAAAATGTTGTATTATTTATAAGGTTATTACTATGCTTTTATTTTTTATGTATTGCATGACCTATGTGCATTGAAATGATTTTTTAAACTAATTAGAATGTTTCTATGTGAACTATGTGTGTCCGTGTATCATCGTGGGTATCTCATGTACTTACTTGGGTGCGTGTTCATATAAGTTTAGGATATCTTATCTCTAAAAGCTACTGTGTGAATTCTGATTATTCAGCAATCAGATTTGGAAAGTAAAGAAGAAACAAAGATTCTTTATGTTATGCTTTAAGGACTAAAAGACGTATGTTTCAGCTTAGTATAAATGATTCTTTTAAATATATATACATATGCACATGTTGTTGAGGAACTTGACCAATAAATCAAGTGAAAGGAACCTGACCTATGAATCAAGAATATTATGTATATCATTGTTGTATTATTTCAAATAATGAACATGTAAAATGTTGGGTATGATGTTGATGCATTGTTCCTTAGAGTTTCATCAATTAAGAGAATATAAGTACCCCCTCCATGGCCATAGAAAAGTCAGGTAATGACTTTTCAAGGCATCATAAGACAATGCAATAATAAATTATGAACAGAAAATGGAAACTTTGATAGCCTGAAAGAGAAGGTGTTTCATGGACTCGCACTCTTTTATACTCTCATTTTGGAACCTCTCCCATTGCACCTTATGATTTAATTTCTATGAAGATATGTTACTAAAAATGAAGCACTACATATTTATTGTTAATAAATTTATAAGTGACATGTTGCTAAAGAAAAGGAACAGAGGTGGATATGATGTTTGAATATTTTATGCTTGTCAGTTTTCTGCTACGTGAGATAAAGAGGAATTGAACATGAGACTTAGTGAAATTAGAATTTTAAAATATTGAAAGTTGCAACTTAGAGAATTGAACCTGCAACCTATTAAAATATACTTTTATTAATTTTTAAGAGTGAACATGGACAGCATTGAACTCATGACTAGCTGGTACTGAAAAAGGTTTTATTTATTAAAAAGAAAACAAAGACAAGCAGAACAGTTTTCAATAAATAATCAGTTACAAGAAACAACCCATCATCTCTTGAATTTGCTAACAATTATAAAGAAAGGACAAAGGGGAGAGGAAAAGGAAAAAAATAAAGAAAAAAAGAGTGTGTGCATATTAGAGAGAGAGAGCTCGATCACAAAGGCTGTGGTTGGAAATGAACAACAACCAAGGGAGACTATAGCTAGAATAGCAAATGAATAACAAAAAGAAGACTGTGGCTGAAAGACGAGATCAACATCAATAAGAAGAAGATTGTGGGTGAAGCGGCAAGTAAACAACAGGAAGAAGAAGATGATGGTTGAAAGAGAAGATCAACAACAACAATGAAAAATTGCAAATGAATAAGAAGAAGAGAAGACTATTGCAACAATAGAAGATTGTGGATACTATAGAAATTAACAAATAAAAGGAAACTTGAGCTGAGCAGCAATTTAATATTGTAATTAATTGTTCTTGGTAAGCAAGAAATCTAAGCAAGAAGGTAAGATGAATCCTTCTCTTGCTATGTGTGGTGGACAACACTGGCTAATTATATCAATATCTCATCACATCTCCTTTCTTTGGCTTAAATATCAATCTCTATTTGAACCAACTTTGGCAAAATTTGTTGTTCAAATCATGGATTGTTAAATCCTTAATTTTGTTGCTAGATCTCTCCTCCCATCCTGTGCACTCTCAAGCCTAAATGACTTAGATGAGAGCTATTGTTGTAATGATTTAGAAACACCCATAATGATTTGGGGCATTTTGACATAGCAATTTGCCAATAGGTACCAAGGATCCTTGATACAAGGATTAGTACTACTAGCAGAAAGTGAGAGTATCCTTGGACCCACATCTATTTTATGATTTTCTGAAATTTACAGAATTGTTGAATTCTTGGTTTTTGGCTGGAAAATTGGTTTGATGATCCACTTGAATGATTAATCTTTGGATTTGAATTTTGATTCTTAATTGTGTACCTTCTCAAGCATAATTTTGTTATCCTTCTATGAGTCAAATGGAGTGGGAAAATCTAGGATGTTAATTTATGGTTATTAAATGTTAGTGATATTAAATCATGGCTGTTAAATATAGATGATTTCTCTATTCTCTATCATTAGTAAATTAGATAGTTAAGACGTAGGGTTAACTTGCCCTGGCTTTTCCTGACGACCCTACAACTACAGCGGCGAGGCCGTCACTCAGGGCTCATCCTGGCCCTGTGGCAGGGGGCAACGGGGGAGCAAAACCCATCGGAGTTGCAGACTGCCCCCCCCCCCCCCCCCCCCCCCCCCCCCCCCCCCCCGCCCCCCCCCCCCCCCCCCCCCCCCCCCCACGGGGAGGCCCCCCGCTTGGTCCATCCCTTTCAGCCAGCCGGGAGAGCCTCTGGACCCAGCCAACGGTGACCTACACGCAGAAGAAACGCAGCCAATGAGGATGGAGACCCCCCAAATGCCACGGCGAAGTCAAAGACATTGCCGCCCGAAACCTCGAGGCACAATGCAAGCAGGGACAAGGAACTACAGTAAGCGGCACAAGAGGCCGCAGCCGTAGCACAAGAGGTTGAGCGTCGGGAATGGGAGGCAAAGTGGCAAGAAGCCCTTGCGCAGGCCCTAGCCGAGCTAGAAACCCAGTTCTGGGAAAGGGAGCAGGAGAGAGTTAGACAACAAACCCTCCTAGCCGATGCAGCTTGGGCCCGGCTCGTGGATGACATCCGGGCCCAAGTGAGAGACAAATTACTTCAGAAGGAAACCGCCCGAAGGGAGCGCGAGGAAGCTAAACGAGCCTAGCGCGCAGAGCCAACTAGACTTGGCACACAAGCATAATGCACGCCAATGGCTTAAGGGTGGACGGTGTCCATACCTCATCCTTGGTATCAATTGTGACAGCACTTGGGGAGAGCTCAGACGCCACATCCGTCGAACCTCGACACATTTCCATCCAGATGGGGGGACTGTTATAATAAGATCTGAAAACACACTACAAATGCTCTAGAGATTATTAGAACCCTACAAATCTGAATAAATCATTAGAGGCAAAATATTGCGCTGTAGCAGGTCAAGAAATACTATAAATCACTCTCAAAACGTTTTAAACTCTAGCAAACATTTGCTATGATAACAAAATGAAAGCAGAATGAAAACAGTAAAAATAGCACAAAAACACAGAGTTATGTGGTTCGGGCCCTTTTTACCCTACTTCCACAACAATGCTGATCTGCCTTCTATTCTTCTCAAATCTTCAGGACACAAGCCGTCCTTGTAACTTTTCCAAACA
>MNCI01011598.1:106890-126843 GCA_015680685.1 Gnetum montanum
ATGTATATAAGCTGCCCTCCTTCTTTCCTTTCAGAATGGTCATGATTCCCTTGGAAATCCTCCAATGTCCACCTCCACTACTAAAATTCAGACCTGAATCATCCAGCTGTGGAACTGAAATCAACTTCTTTGTAACTTCAGGAGCATGTCTAACGTTATCTATTGTCGCCTTTGGCATCCCTGCTTGTTGCAGACTTATACTTCTAATTCCAAGAACTTTTAAAGCTTTTCCATTAGCAACATATACAAAACTAGATTCAACTTTATGATAAGATGCAAAACAAGACTTATCTAAACAAATATGAAAGGAGGCACCTGAGTCAATCAACCAGATGTCACTGCTACATCCATCTGCCACCACTGTACATTGTTCTTGAATCAGAAAACTAACGTTTTCATCAGCTACATATACCTCTTATGTTCCTTCTTCTGACTTCTTCTCCTTTCCTTTATTTTTCTGTGCTTTCCATGCAAAGCAATCCTTCTTCAAATGACCTTTCTTCTTGCAATACCAGCACTCTTGAGTTTGAGTTCTAGCATGTGATACTCCTCTGTCCGTGCTTCTCCCCCTACTTGGGAAACGTCTCCTACTTCTACCTCTTTCCTCTGCTACATGAACATTTCCAGATCTAGAAGACTCATCCACTCTTCCTTCTGAATCTTGAAGGGTAGACACAACCTATTCAAATGTCATAGATGAAACACTCATAGAAGTAGTAATAGATGTCACAATTTTTTTAGATGTCACACTAATATGTGATAGTGTTGATTTTAAGAGGACAACATAAAACATAATATCAAGATGAACACAACATTATCTTAAGCTTTTAGGTCTGCATCTGTAATCCAAAATGTGTTCCCAAAGAAACCAACTCATATCATTTATGCTTACATATCTCCACCTTAAATATAATAAAATCCATAGAAGGGGATACGTCTAGCGATACATAAAAATTACTACAAGAGCAACAACCACTCAAACAACAAAACAATGGCTTTATCCATGACAGCTATGAAATTAATACTATCATGTTCACATGCACACTTATACATACAAGCAAACACACATACACACAAAGCATATTGTAATGTTTTGTGACCAATCTACATAAACCCAAGATTTAGATTTTGTATCTATTGATATCAACCTTCCCATGCTTGGCATTGGGGCCATGATAGGTTCTTGTATCACCAGGCCCTAGATACATGATTGCATGGTCATCAACTCTATTCATGATTACAACTTAAATGACACATGATATACGTTCCTACTAAGTATCCTTAGCAATACAGGGTCTTAGAGTCCTATGCTATATTAGATATAAGATAACATCATTAACCAATCTGAAGGTGGATGATCTAACATTCATATTTTTAATCAGTATCTTTAATTAAGAAACTTGAAAGCAGTTGGTCCTGAGAAGCAGTTGAATAACAAGGAAAATTCCATCATTTATTGGGGCTATGAAAAATTTACAGCATTTGGACTTGACCTCTAATAACTTGATAAGCGGCATCCCAAATTCATTCCAGAACTTAACATTTTTGTTCCTTGGAAATAATAGCTAATCAGGACAGCTTCCTTGAAATATGTCATCTTTTTATGCAATAGATCTCTCATACAATGAATTTTCAAGACCTCTTCCAACATATCTGAATAACCAAGATTTGCAAGGGAACATCATAGGAAATTACTTTCAGATTAGTGACCCAGACAACAGGAACACTTGGAAAAGTCTAGGCTGTTTCCAAAGGACCTTCCCATGTTATAGAGGTGCACCACAATATTCTAAATTTGTAGTGAACTGTGGTGGTGATTGATTTTTATTAAAAAAACATCTGCCACTGGAACAGTGTATCAAAGAGACAATGAAACCCTTTGGCATGCTTCCTTTTATGACTTCAATATTGAGAAGAAAGCTGGGAGTTCGTACACAGCAGTGGTTAACACATTCAAGGCAAATGTTACAAAAACATGGAAATGCACTTTTTTCTAGGCAGGAAAGAGAACTTGCTGCATTTCAGTTCAAGGAGCTTATGGAATATTAGTTTCTACTATAAGTGCCTCACCTGAATTTAACCCTATAGCTAAAAGCTCCACAAACTCCAGTAAAAGTGGAAGTAAAACGGGAATGGCGATTGACATCATCTTTGGATGTTTAGCCATATTGTTAATATTTGCATGCTTTATAATTTGGCCAAAGAGAACTAAATACCATTTGCATGCTTTATATGTCAGCCATTTAAAAGACTTCTTTGATAATGTTACCATTTTTTGGTACTTTTTCCAAAAAAAAAAAAAAGAATCAGCTAAAAAAGCCACGCCAAATTGGTGATTTTTTGGTTTGGGACTTTTTTCAAAAGTGGCAAAAAATCGCCAACTTTTTAATGGTAAGTCATTGTAACATTGTTAACAGTCTAACATAGCATTGTTAATGTTTACTATAGCACTATCACCATTTTATTATAGAATTGTTTGTTGTTTCGTTTACAGTATTGTTTACCATTTAGTCACTATTTTTCAGCTAAAAGTTGCAACTATTAATGTGTTATATGATATCATATATTGATTCTGCCAAATTGTACAAACAAATAGAAGTTTTCATCAAAAATTATAAACATACATGTGCCATTTACCTTGACTTTCTTGCTTAAGATGGAAAATTGATGTATTTAGCGTTCTTTTAAATATCAACTTCTTTATCCAAATAGTACGCACCACTTCTCCTAGCAAGAGGGATGCATGTTGCAAGCTAAACTGCATCGCATCAACGAGGCCTATTCTCTCATTAAGACTAACATGGACAAGGGAGGTCATGGACCACTGTATAGGGTTCAGAGGCCCAACTGCACTTCTTGTATCCTCCCTTTTACTTGATGGGGAGCCATTCTTTACATATTTTTGTTCAGGCGTTCTGCTGTCGTATTCTCAGATTTAAGGGTCCATCTGACCACTTCCTTGGTTTATGTTCGAGAGAAGCCTTGGGGGGTTACATAGCTACCCTGTTTTGCCATTCTCTCTTATTCTATTCCTTTTTCTGTAATTTCCTATCTCCTAGGGTACCTCACCCCCCACAATGAATATTTTGTAACTTCTTATTTATAATATATTCCAACATTTTTTCAAAAGAAAATATATAGGTTTCTTTTTACAACGTAGCCAATTCTCTAATTATATCTTTCCTCACAACCCTAATTTTAGGGTATGACAAGTCTCAACTGCAAGGATCACTACCACCCCTTTGTCTACCATTTGCTCTACTAAGGCTTTATGATTGGTCAACTATCATGTGACAGTGAGCCAAGATGGCCATGCCCTCTCCCTCATGGCTCACTTCCACAGTTTGGACAAAGACTCTCTAGGGGTGCCCCCCTAATGTGTGCCTGCTTTTTTCTAGATTTTTTCTTATTAGGTTTTTTCTCCTTATTTGACATAGCTTTTACTATTTGACACAGATGTTCCTTAGTACTGTTATTTGTTATTTAAATGTCTCATTTTTGTGCAACCAATTCTTATTTTTCTCTCAAATACTAGAATGCACAACAACCACCCTCTCTCTCTCTCTCTCCCAAGGTGTAGGAGAGCATGCCTTGTTGGTAGTCTGAAAGCTACTCCCCTCCAAAACAAGGACTAGAAGGAGCATGGAGATCCAGCTTCAATTCCATGCTATCTTAACCATTACACTTCTTTGAGACCTACAAATCCTTCATTCCTATAGTTGCAAGGATATGTAATCAACCAAGGCTAAGGCTTCTGGTGTGGGCACCTTCCCTACTCTATGGAGAAGGGGGTTAAAGGTAGTTGCATGTAGTGGATTCTTCTAGGGATGCATTCCAGCTAGCTTGTGTTGTTAATGTTTCTTATTATGTGTTCTTAGTTAGTCCATGTTCCAGTATGTTTCTTCGTTGTGTGTTCATAGCATGGCCTTAATATGTATTTCCTTGGCATAGCCTCTACACTACTAACCATTTGAACTAACCTATGTTATGTGGTCAATTGATGTGCTCACAGGTTATGGTAGTTGTTGAGGTGTGCTCCACCCCTAAGTCCACTCTTAAATCTTTCAGTCTAGCTTTCATCGGTAGGACTTCGAGTGTTGCCGTGCAGTGGTCATGGGGGTGGTACTGGAACACAAGCCCCATGCAAGGCCCCCGATATATATATGGGTCTAATGACTTTTTTCCTCAGCTATACAGATGTTTTATTTCATTTTAATATAACCCAACCTCTTTTCCCCAAAAAAGAAGATTAATAATATTTTTTTCTTAATTAATAAAGTTTTAACTAATTATGTAATACTTGCAAATATTCCTTTTTTATGATAATATATAGGAATTTTTTAAGAAAACAAAGTGAATATTAATACGTCACATTGGCCTCAAATTGCAAAACTTGTGAGTTACTAAGGAAAGAGTTTTAAAATAATATGTAACGAAATGTAAGCTTCCAGAAATATAAATCACACATACAATGACTCCTTTTGTCCCATCAGTCTGAAACAAATCAATATCATTGCCTGAATCACCACAGACAAGGATATTTTCTAATCGCCAGTTTTCATCTCTCAATTTTCTTATTAGATATGAAAGAGCTTGCCCTTTCCCGCCCATTTTAGGAAGTATATCAAATGCTGTGCCGCTACTATAAATAAACTTGACTTGCAGCTGCTCAAAGGAAAAAAAATTAAATCAACATATTTTTATATCTAATTCAGGCACAGTTCTGCATTAAATAAATGTGCAAATATAAACAAAGATAAGCTCCGAATAAGAGTTCAAGAATTTGATTAGCATGGTAACAAAATGTTCTTTTACAAACCAGGCATACATTAGCATATAAAGTGGTTCCCTGAAGCCTTGATGTTACACACATACAATGCAAAGGATTCTGTAAAAGGGAACCAACACTATGGCTAATTAAGTTGTTTTGACTTTATCTTTGATGTGTTAGTATGTATAGTATAACGGCCCACCTTTTCTTAGGTTCATGTCTTGATGTTTGGGGTAGCAATTGTGAGTGTATTTTGTTATGATGATGCCTATAGTTTGGTTTTGATTAAGGGATACACTTATGATTTTATAATTATGATGGACCTGAGTGATGTTAAACATGCACTTTGTGATTTTTATGCTTTCATATTGATTTGTAAACTTATCTATGATATTATGATAGTGATGGATTTGGGTGTTGATTTGGAGTTAATCCAATGATTTATCTATAATATAATGATGGTGATGGATTTGAGTGCTAATTTGGTGTGATCTAGTGATTTATCTATAATTTGATGATGGTAATGGATTTGCATGTTGTTGATGTACTTGTATTCACAAGTTGTATGACTTGGTGTTGATCCAGTGATTTATCTTTGATTTGATGATGGTGATGAATTTAAGTACTGCTAATGTGCTTGTGTTGATAAATTTATAAAATTGCTGATGTGCTTGTGTTGATGGGTTTAAGAGCTAGTGATGTGATTGTCCTAATGGATTTAAGTGTTATTGATGTATTTGTGTTGATGGATTTAAGTGCTAATGAAAAGGTTGATGATTTGTATGATTTGATGCTAACATGTTAATCTATCTATGATTGCATAACTATGATGAGTTTGAGGATTGTTAATATATTCATAACTTGTATGTTGAATGACACATCTAGTATGCATTGGCCAAATATGTATTGGTGATTGGTTGAATAACCTATGATGCTTCATTGTAGTTAAATCTAAGTTGTGCTAGTGTGTTCATGAGTACTACTATGGATGCATAAACTAAGTATGCAGTGTTTGTTGATTTAGCATCTATTACTGGAATGAACGAAAGGAATGTTACATTCTTTGTAAGCTTGCTACTATGTTCTAATTATTCATGTGTTGCATGACCTATGTGCATCAGAATGATTTCTGAAACTGATTAGAATGTTTCTTTGTGAACTTTGTGTGTGTATCAGTGTAGGTATCTCATGTACATGCTTTGTTGTATGTACATATAAGTTGGCATCCATTATTACTAGGTGATGTTGTATGAATGTGCAGTGCCCCACATTTGTACATGTGACTTTAGTACTCTATTAAATACTTATATGTATCTATGTATGTATTTGTATATGTGTCTAATGCTTCTTAGCAGTATGAAGACTTTTTTTGGGTGACATAAACAAAATTACTATTTATTTCTAATTTGTCTTATTATTATTATAGATGAATGAGCATGGCAAAGTCTAGCATTATTTTAGAATAATATTAGGAAATTAATGTGATGTAGATCCATGGTTTATTTTCATGTTTAGTTAAAATTTTTAAATTATTGAATATTTAATTAATTAAAATACGTAAAAATTCAAAGCTGTCAGATCATGCTCAAATTTGATAGACTAACTCAACTTTACACGTATAGTATAGATCTACAATTAGTTTTTTCAATTCAAGCCCTAGATTTTGAGATTTTAAAGTTAAATGATTAAAAAGTACCAATGGGACCATATTTTCCTTGATTCAATTAAAATATTAATTTCTAGCATGGTAGCTATGCCATGTTTGTGTTCGTTAAAACTAGCTCGGCATATGTAAAATGTTGGATAGAAAAAAGCTTAGTATCAATGATTTTTACTAAATAAATTATAGGAAATGTGGAAAATAGATAAAAGGCCAAAAAAAAACTAGAAACCCTCATAGCATATAAAGTAAAACGTAACTTCAAACAAAACAAAAAAGGTGAGACCATAAAAAAGGTCAATGTGTGATGGTGATGTATGCTTTATGACATGGTTTTTATTATATCTATTTTTTTAATATGCTAATTGTCTACTTTATATTAATGGATGAAAAAAAGGGACAAGAACTTATTTAATAGAGACCATGTGACTCTCCTGAGTGTTGTCAATCTCATATGCCTACTCCCTCATGAGAGCTTGCTTGTCTTAGTCAAATAGCAATGATGCCATGAATTTTTTTTAAAGGATTTTTAAAGAATGGGTTGTCTAGTCTTTAACCATTTTTTTTCGGAGAAATTCGGAATATCTTAATTTCGAACAAAATTTATAAAGCAAACAAACCTTTCTTCCCCCAAAAAAACAAGAGGGCATCTCCCCTCCTCCCCCACCCAAAACCCCCAACAACTAGGATGTCATAGAATCCCAAGCTGGGGTCCACCTACCCCTGCCAACCCCCCACCAAATCACATCTTGCGATCATTCATGCATGTCCAGGTCAGCCCCATCCAACATGCTATACACAAAACTACAAAATTATAAAAGACAAACGACAAGGAGCCCATCCCCCAAAACCCCATGCAGCCCACCCCTTAAAGGTGATATGGCAACTAGGTACAAGAACAAACATTCCGCTCCTGCCTAGGAATAGCATCCAAACAACCCTATGTTGTTCTGTGTCCACAAAGGCCGTAGCCTACTAGAAGTTCTTTAAGGCTTCTGCCTTCCATGCACATGTCGTCGCATCCCCTTTGCCATCGCCATGAAATTCCCTCCCTTGCCTTCAAATGTGCCTCCTCAAGGCCGACAACGGGGCATTCCAGCCAATATCCAAAATGACATAAGGGCATCATCCCTAGCGCAGCCAAGCCCTAGCCTCGTTAGCATGCACCTGGTCTAGCTGCTTCTGGATCTGGGCCACCTCCTACTCCTATTCGTGCCACGCCTAAGCCTCCCGCTTTTGAACCTCTTGGAGATGGGCCTCCTCCTGTGGCTCTTCCCTAATACGGTCCCAAGGCTCCGCCTCCATCTCCTGCAGTGCCGCCACCTCCACCAAATCCCGATGAATCCATTCTTCTCTGATGGCCTCCTTGACAATGTTGGCCTACTGCTACTCCCATAGTTCCTGTTCCCTCAGAACTCTTCCTTCCTCCACCACCACCTAGCCTCCCACAACACCCATTCTGCTGCCTGCCCTTGCGCCAACGCCTCAACGATTGAAACTCCCACCGATACCCAACCCCCACCCCCAAAGTCCACCTCATCTCCCAAGTCTTTAACCATTGTGTAAACTTTTGTGCACAAATCTTTATCCAAGCCTTATGGTCTCCTCCATTCTACAAATAGAGGTGGGGTTTGCTCTCATTTTCACTTTTGCCAATGGAGGGGAAACTATGCTAGTTTGAGAGGTGAGGAGTTGAAGAGAAAAGGAGAGTGGTTGTTCCTTGTTTCTTCTCAGCCATCTGTTAAACTATCTTGAGTGGTTTTGTGGGTTCTTGCAAGGTTGATTTTGCTATTGCTATTGGAGGCTTTTGTGACTAATTTTTGGAGACTATTTGGCTGATCCAAGGGACTATTTTCTCTTATTTTTGTGAAGATTTTGACAACTCCATGGACTTGCAATTTGAAGCTAATTTCTTGGGACTACTAGCTAAACAACAACCCAAGCTTGAGGTGCCTTCTCCCTCCTCAAATCAGCCAAATTCAACATTGGAGGTGTTTATTCCAAACATTAGTTGTGCAAAACTTTTTAGTAAGTGGTTAAAGCTGTATTGGCTTGAACAAGTGAGGATTGTTTTATGAGGCCATGTGGGATTGTCTTGTGAGTTTGCTAGTCATGCATGTGGTATCCATAAGTTTTAAATCTGATTTCTGGCATGCATGTTTTGGGCTTCTAAGTTAGCATTTTCTATGTCATGTGCATTTAGTATTTCATGCTTTTGTCATCATTTTTTTAAAAGAAAGGTCCCCCATCATTCTATCTAAGGCTAATGATGTCTTGTGTGCGCTACAAGGGCTTAGTTTTTGGAGGTGCTTTATGGTGTTAGCCCCCACCATTTTATCCAACCCTGGTATTCTTCTTGTGTGGGCTACAAGATGCTATAGGGGTGGAGAGACTTAGTGTATTATAGCTAGATGGCCAAAGGGTCCATTGAGTACTCATTCTAAATTAAAAATAATCTATGCATATTGAGGATTTTTCATGTCTTTTATTGAGTGCACATGTTTTGTTTTGGTGATCATTTTTGAGTCAATTTTGAGGGGTTTTTAGAAGAGTTGTCATGTCCAAAATCATTGTTAAATGGTCCTTTGTTCAAGTCTGCATTTCTCTCAATGTAAAAACATAAGAGGCTGAAAAATTTATTAATGAGGATTTCAAAGTTTGAAACCATGTTAATCTATCATGGTGTTCAAGCTTAGTGCATATCAGATTTTATTGTTATTTCTCCTTTCCATATTGCATCAACATTGCTCTGTCCCGCCTGGCGGCCAAGTTGGGGCTGGAAATCAATAGAACCAAATCCTCAGCCCACTTCATTAATGTGGATGAACATGTTAAAAATCGGGTGATTCAAGTCTTGAATATCCTGCCTGGGACAAACAGTGACACATACCTGGGCATCCCCCTCTTCAGGTGGGGACGGACCACGGCGTGGGGCCCGCTGTTAGAAAAAATTGAAAGACGAATGAGCCATTGGGCGAATAGATTCCTTAGCCACAAAGGTCGCTTGCTTGTGGCCACTGGCATCCTCACGGCGGTCGCTCATTTCGTGGCTGCCGTTGCCACCCCCCAAACGCGGTCATCAGTGCAGTCAACATGCTGATCCGTAGTTTCATCTGGGAGGGGGGCAAGGGGGGGCGCAAAATCCATTTGGTCAGTTGGGAACGGGTGGCGCGCCCCCAAAGCACGGGTGGGTTGGGCGTCACGTCATTCGAGGACGAGCTGATGATGGGACAACAATGGTTGGTGCTTCGGTTTTCGCGCCCGCATAGAGAACCGATCCCATGGATCCGCATCATGAACGCCAAATATCTGCGATGGGAAATGGGGGCACGGGATTCTAGGCCTTGGCAAACACTGTGTTGGCACGCACGTGCGTTGCAGGCCTTAGGATGGGGGGCCTCGAGCCACGTGCACTTCTGACGGCCAAGTACCCCCGACTTGACGGCTGGCTGCGGATCTGGCAGGGGCGACTGCCCGAAAAAATCAAAATCTTCCTGTGGCTATTTTTGCGCGATGCGCTGCCCGTACGGGCCCTGCTGTGGCGGTGCGGAATGCTGAACAGCGACACGTGTCCTACATGTGGTGCTGCTGCTGAAACGGCGCATCACTTTGCAATTGAATGCCCTTGCATGCGCGCCATGTGGCACGCGGCGGCGTTGCCCCCCCCCCCCCAAGGCGCCTCACGGGTGACTCTTGGGTCATGCTACTTTTATGGGTAGCGTGGAAGGCACGGAACAACACTATTTTCCGGCAGCAACAGCGCCACCCTCCGCAGCGGCTGGTCTCCTAGGCTCTCACCGTGTGGAAGGAAACTGAGGCGACGATGGGAATCACGCCCACTTTCGAACCAGACTGCGTCGCATTCCAGGAGGACGAGGCGCTCTGGCAGATGGTGACTCGCTGCAGCTGGTCTAACCCTCTACAACAGTTGGCCGAGGATCCAGATCTGGCAGACGACACATTTTTCTCCAACTGGGTCAATGATCGTACTTTCTTCCGTGGGCGTGAAATCTGGATCACAGAATCTTCGATTGCCAGCTGTCTGGGGGCCCCGATCACTAGAGAGATCATTTTTCCCTCCACCCGCGACCTCCAAGATGCTAAAATGTTCTTCGATGGGCCCGTTCCCCGAACCAGAAGCAAACAAGTGCCCAGATCTTCCCTGCCGTGCCTATGGGCCCAAGGCGCAGATCTGGTGGACCGATTCTTCATCCAGTCGGGCAACAGCTCCAAATTGCAGGGCCTACACTTCGCTTTCCTATGCTGCCTCAAGTTGGGTAGCCAGGTCAACCTCCCCCGCTTTTTTAAGGAGGCCCTTAAGCTCTAGCGCCGCAGCCGCCACTCTAGGTTAATCCTAGCGCTGTGGCGGGGGGTAGAGGGGGGACAGCACCCCTTGACCTTTGCCCCCCCCCCTCGCGGGGGGTCTCTCCAGAGTGCCCCTCCTCGGTTAGGCCGTAGGACACTACGGCGGTGCCCGGGTGGGGGGCGGCTGGCCGCGTTGGAGTTCCTCCGTTACGTGGGGTCGGAGGACCCAACGGGAATGGCGCTCCCCCGAACGCCCTGACAAACCGGCTTTCCCCCCGCCAGAGACATCTGGCCAGATGAACTGGAATGAAGAGCTTCAGCAGGCCGCGCAGAGGGCGGCAAACGAAGCCCAGGAGGCTGAGAGGAAAGAATGGGAGGCCAAGTGGAATGAAACCCTCGTGCATGCTCCGGCCGAC
This sequence comes from Gnetum montanum, assembly GCA_015680685.1. Taxonomy (NCBI): domain Eukaryota; kingdom Viridiplantae; phylum Streptophyta; class Gnetopsida; order Gnetales; family Gnetaceae; genus Gnetum; species Gnetum montanum. The sequence continues at coordinate 118,043 of MNCI01011598.1, forward strand.
CTAAAAGCCCAGGTCACTGAGCGTGAGCAGGAACGGGCTAGACAGCAGGAGCTCATGGCTGACACTGCCAGGGCTCGCCTCATTGACGAAATCAAGGCCCAAGTGCGGGAAGAATTAACCCAAGAGGAGGCGGCCCAGAGACGACGTGAGCAGGCAAAGCGGGCGGAGCTGGAGCAGCTTCAGGAGGAGGAGAACCAACAGCAGAGACAACTTGACCACGCCCACGGGCATAATGCCCAACAATGGCTAAGAGAGGGGCGATGCCTGTACCTCATTCTTGGCATCAGCTGTGAGAGCTCCTAGGCGGAACTCCGACGACATATCCGCCGAACCTCGGCGCGCTACCACCCAGATGCGGGAGCTTCATAGGCGGACAGGAGTAGACGGGAGTCTGCCATGCAGGGCATCCAGCAGGCGGCCAGTTTCGTGGACACAGAAGATCATCAGAACACTTTGGATATCCTCCACGAGCTGGAGTGCCCCAACTGTGCCTACCGACGGCTGCCGACAAACCCCCAGTAGGTGGTCCTCTATTGGGTTGGTGCCCCCCGGTCTTGTTGGTGGGGGGTGCCCCCCGGTCTTGTTGGTGGGGGGGGGCCCCCCCCCCCCCCCCCATGTGGGATGCCCCCTGCTATTTCTGGGGGGTGCCCCCCTTGCTATTTTTGCTTCCTTGGGCAAGGCTTTGCGTAATTTGGGGATCATCCCCGCTTGGAGGGGCCATTCTTGATGGCCCACCGCTTGTAATCTCTTGTAACATATTTTGAGTTTTTCATTAATATAATCCCGACTACTTTCTCAAAAAAAAATCTGTAATTTCATTGGTCTTCCTTGTCAATGAGCCAATGTTCCACATAGCCAACCTCAAACGTTAATATTCTTTTTGTTTTTTTTTTTTTTTTTTTTTTTGAGTCTTCAAAAGGTTTTTTTAAAGCACATAGAAAGGAAGGTATTTCTCTGCAAGCATCCCAATGAAATTATGGCAGCATTCATTAAGTGTAAGGAGTATAATGTTTCAATGCATGACAGGGTCAAGAGCTCTGCAATCCTTAACAGCCTTCCAAATTCATAGATTTCGAAAATAACAATGATAATCACATTCATAAGTACCAACAATGTTTCTTTCAATATCATTTCCATTTTGTAGGACACATAGAAAAGAATCTTGGAAGCGCAAGCTTCTAAAAATGTATTCTCTGCTGATGAAAATAATATATCAATAGTTTGTGTTGAAGCAAAGGCAAATCTAAGAGGCATGATCAAAGTAGAAATCAAAGATTAAAAAGTCAAATACCAATTTTGTTGGCAACTTAGAAGAGTCATGAAATAAAAAAAAGTCAGCAAAGGTTTAGGAAAAAGTTATTGAAAAACTTAGCAATGTGCTCATATTTATAGTTTGTACGATTTGGTACTAATTTGGTGATTTATCTAGGATGTGATGATCATGATGGATTTGAGTGTTGATGTGCTAGTGTTCATGATTTGTATGATTTGGTGCTGGTTTGTGAATCTGTATATGATATCATGATAGTGATGGATTTAAGTCCTACTATTGTTTTGGTGTTGAAGATTCATATAATTTGATGCTAACTTGTCAATATATCTATTATTTCATAATTATCATGGAGTTGAATGTTATTGAGGTGCTTATGACTTGTATGATGACTAACACCTCTTGTATGCATTTGTTGAATGATATCTTGGTGATTAGTTGAATGACTAATTATTCTCCTTTGAGATTAATTTAAGCTATGCTGATGTGTGTTGTGTATTATTGGATGCAAGCTACATATGTACTGCCTCCTGGCTTAGCATCTATTAATAAAATTAACAAAGATATGTTGCGCACAAGTGAAGTTGAAATGTTGCATTGTTGTGAGGTTGCTACTATGTTTTGATTATTCATGTTTTGCATGACTCTATGCATCAAAATAATGTCTTAAACTCATTGGAATGTTTCTTTATGAACTATATATATATATAAGTGTGGGTATCTAATGTAATGCTTTGTTGTATGTTCATAAAAGTTTTGGATCCATTATCTCTAAGTGCTACCATGCAAAAGCTAATTATTTTTTTTTTTTTTTTTGAGAAAGTATTCGGGATTCTATTACGGAAAAGAACAAAAATAAGTTACAGGAGATTACAACAGGGGGGGGTCACCAGCAGTGGCCCCTCCGAGGGGGAAAGATCCCCCGACCGATCACGGCCACTCACCCCGTCCGTCCGGCCGGGGCCGAGAGCCGTGAAAGGACATCGAAAAAACACCGATCCCAAAGGGGGGATATTGTGGGCGGCGCCCCCCCACCCCCTCCCCGAAGGCCGAAGACTCCATACCCCCTTAGGGGTTCATAGGGAGCTGTCTGCAGGCATAGTCGGGGCGAATCAGCTCATGCAAAAGCTAATTATTGAGTAATTAGATTTGAAAAGAAAAGAAAAAGAGATTCTTTATGTTATGCCTCAAGAGTTGAAACAAGTATATGTTGCTTAGCATGAATGACTCTTTTCAAATACACACATATATATACATGTGTTGTTGAGAACTTGACCAATGAATCAAGTGGAAGGAACTTGACCTATGAGTCAAGAATATTATGTATTCATGGTTGCATTATTTTTAAATAGTGAACATGTATAATGTTGTGTATGTTTTTTATGCATAATCCTTTATAGCTTCTAGAGTTATTAGAGTATAAATACCCCTCCATGATCATAGAAAGGTCACATAATGACTTTTCAAAGCATTGTAAGACAATGCAATAATAAGTTATGAATGTTTTTCATCATTGATGGCTTAAAAGAAAAGGTGTTTTACTTGATTTTATGTCCTAGACTTAAAACTTATCATGCTTTCACTTTAAAGCCTCTTCTTTTGCATCTTATGACATTAATCAAAAGAACAGATGTTGTTGTAAAATGAAGCATATCTACATATTTATTGCTGGTAAAATCAGAAATGATATGCTCTTAAGACAAAAAGAAGGAACAAAGATGAATATTACGTTTCAATGTTTTATAATTGTTAATTTTCTGTTATGTTAAATCAAAAAATTGAACTTGAGATCCAAGAAAATCAGAACACATAAATTGAACTTGAGATCCACTAAGACCCCTTGGATCTATCAGACTAATTTCAAATTTCCTTTATAAGAATTTTTTATAAAACCTATAACTCAATGCTGCCTGTTGGAATCAAACATGTGACCTATGGTTACCAAGCCAAGACTTTTACCACTAAGCTAACACCTATTGAAAGTTGCAGATCTAGAAATTTAACTTGCAACCTACAAGAATACATTTTTAATTTCTTAATAGTGATCGTGGAAAGAATTGAACTCATGACTTGGTGGTATAAAACAGACTTTAAAAAAAATGAAAGAACAATTTCCAATAAAAAATCAGTTACAAGAAACAACCAATTAAAAAATCAGAATGTAATCAGTAAATAAAAGAAAATCACATCTATACACTGTATTAGAGAAGTCTTGCATAAGATTTTTACTGCAGATATTTTTTTTTCTATAATCATCTTTTATTTTAGGAAATCAGCATCAGCTGGAACTAAAATCTGTATATGGTGTTTTCGCAAGTTAAATAACATTGATCTTTGTTTTGGAAACTTAGAATTGCTTTCTTTGATTATTATTTCGATGCAGGAATATTAGAACCATTTATTTCATGATAGAAACTTGTATCCTCTATATGCTGGAAGAAGTGATACAAAAGCCTTATATTTTATGTTGACCTGACACAATCTGGTATTGCAATATCTTCCTGCTAGATCCTTGGGCCATTGTTTGCATTTTACGATTTTTCTGCTTTATTCTTTAGTCTTTTTATGCTGAACTTATTGTTGTTTATGCTGCTGATATAAATGCAAAATGGGATTTCTGATGACTGGTTAACTTTTAAAAATTCCACCCCTTTACATTTTTTCGGCCAGCCATTTAGGGGTTTTGAGTGTTAACTCTTGCTCCCTACTCTGATAGATCTTGAAGGGTTTAAGATGTCATAAAAAATAGTTTAATTCAGTTCACATCAAATGTTGTATAGTTTTCATGACTTCCAATTAATTAAATGTCAGTTAAAATTTTCTGGAACTTGGATTTTGTCCCCAACGGTATTTGTTTCTACCTAGAACAACCTATATTTGCTCAACATTAAAAACAAGATGAGATTTGAATCAAGGTTAAAGTCTCAATACTTTTGAATATAATAAATAAAAGCGTTGGAATTTAGACTTGCATCAAATAAATTAAGCCAAAAACAAAAAGAAGAAAGAAGTAAAAAGGAAAACAAACTGCACTTCTTTTGCTAACAACCAAGATAAAAGCTCATACATTGAAGTTACCTATAGCTTGGGGTAAACAAAGTCCAACACAGGAAACCACTCACCCCATGTTGCTCCAATTTGGGCAATAGTAATTGTTGAACTTCCAAAGCATCTTCTTTTTTCAAATTAAAGCTAATTTTATGTGGGCGCTGGTCTATATCTTCCTATAAAGACAAAAGACGGGGAAAAAAGTAAGAATATTTAATAACATAAAAATACAACTTAACAGCCTTGTAACTGCGAAACCGTGAAGACAACTAAAAACATATCCAAATAAAGCTGCTACCATCGTTTAAAAGCATGAAAAATGATTTCGAAGATTTTATTAACTGTTAAAACACTAGCAACCATTAAACAGTATGTACATGATTTGAACATCTCATCCCAAATTACAACGGAACTTCTTTCCTCCCAAATTTGCAGAACGAATGAGAGTGATGATGACGACAATTCGGTACCAAAAAGGACGCATCTCTTCGTGGCCAAATTTTGCAGAGCAGGCCTCAAACCTCTGGTGTAATGAAAAAATATAATTCCTTTGTTGGCGTTAGGGTTTGGGATACGCTGCTGGCCGTAAACGATAAATTGTTTAAGCAAACAGCGGAGGCATACATGCTGCGTAGGACAGTATATGGTTACGGCTATTTACTAATTAACTATTTAAAATATTTTCCCTGCTTCTAGGATGTCTCTTCTCCAAAAATAATACTAATAAAATGATCCTTTAAACCATTCACAGGCTCAAAAGACCCGTCGCCTTCAATCACACCATCACCCAATAGATAAATTTTGCTTTAAGAGACGGTTTGAATACGTAAGAACACTATTCCAACTCATCATATGTGCCAACAGCTACAGCAGAAACAAGAGAGTCCTCTGTAAACTTTTTTGAAAGTTTACTGTTCTTTCAGACGAAAACAAATGCGAGAGAAAGCCTAACATAATTCCCCAGGATAAAACAAGTGGAAAATGAACTATAAACGACGGTAGGTATTTCTCATTAAACTGAAAACCCATTGATGAAGAAAAAGAAGACAAGGCACCTGCAACTCCAGCTGAGGAAAAGCGTTTGCTTCCCGCAAGATAAGTTCTCTATCCCAGCCATGATCCAGCAACTGAAGCCACTCTGAATCTGGCTGCATGGATTTCCCATAGTAAATCTCAGTACCCACGGATAATACAGCTATGCAAGGAGTCAGCAACGGGGCAAGACGCTTTAAATCTTCGTATCTTGCAGGAGAGCGACCAGATGAGAACACCAAACATGAATTATGCGAATACTCGGAATTCCAAAGGCTGTTGAATCTCAGCAAAGATTCATGTGAAGGATCATCATGATCGACCTGCATTACCAGACATCTTTTATGACAGACGAACCACCAAAATTCTTTCCAACATCGAAGAAAATAAAAGCCAATTTAACGCGTGCATGGTTACCATAGTGAAGTCCAGGTCTGAAACAATCATGAGTTCGATATTGGGTTTGCTGTTAATGTGAATCGGCATGGCCTGGACCTCACTTTGCTGTTTCTGTGCCTGAACTACTGCAACTCCTGTATCCATTGAAGAGCGAATTGTGTTCAGAAATTTTCTCTGCAAAATGCTTTTGGATTCAACAAAGTTATTCGCTTTGATTGCTGCCCAATGCTTATGACTCTTGAGAATCTGTTTTTGCCTGCAACATAAAGAAGCGCAGAGTTGAAGAGGGAATGAAGCATAAGCATATTCCAATCGTTGTATTATCATCATTGCTGGTAGCGCCTCACAGAGGGACTCCGTCGCTGATGTGTGCATTTTACGCATACAGCTTTGATAAGAAATTTAAACTCATTTTGCGAAGTCTTCTCATTGGTTGGCATAACAAGAACTACGTTAAGGGCTGGAATCTCCACCACGTCGAGAATATATACTAGTGTCATGCTGACCTTTATTTTGTCAATCTTGAGGGAGACTGATTCGAGCACCTTATGGTCTGCTGTGGATCTTGAACCAACGGCTCCAATGGCTCCAATGGCTGTAACTCTTAAAGTCAAAGCCCTTTCTAATCGTTAGTAAAATATTTACTCTGTCGAAGAAATGTGCCCTCTTTAAATTTAAATTTCTAGCACAGCGTGCAAAACTCTACTTGTTTAATCCACTGCTATTTCTATAATAACTGAAAGATATACAAATGCACAAAAAATTGTCCGCGTGACAATGATGTCCAATTAAATCAAAGAATGATGTCAAAGATCGCCTATGCCAAATTCAACAAAAACAATTGTTGCCGAGTATCCACAGAATGTATCACAAGGTCGTGACGAAATGCGAGCAGACGATTAGCTCGTCAATAATGTTTTATACTTTAGAATTTAATTTTGGTAAGTTATGCATTATTTATCGTTGAAATACTCTCCACGATCTCCTGGATATTTAATTTTGATACCAACATTTTACAGTGTCTTTATGTGATCCAATTTTAAAGTCACGTTTTTACAATCATAGCATCTAACACTGAACAGACACAAACCGAAAAGGATAGAATTAGCAAAAACTGAAGAGTGAAACCCGAAATATGTGTAAAACCTTCTTCCAGTTAATAACTAGTAATATATTGATGCATGCAAGCAGTTATTGAACCTGATAACAAAATTGAACTCTTTGAAAAGTCGATAAACGCAAATATATTGAAAATCACATCTGTAGCTTTTTTTAATGATGTCTTCCGCAGGCTATCGTACCACATAACAATTTGATATGTCGTTGCCTGTGTAAATCAAACTCATCTTCAACCTCCATAACTGGAATATCCTTTTTAACGGAACGATATCATTGTCCTCGATATCTCCATTGCTTTCAGTCTTCAAAGTAAATTTTCACTTGCAAAACATGCATTCAATTGAAGGAGGTGTTATTTTTCTTAAGGCTTTACTTTCCTCTCGACAAAATTAACTTATATATATATATATGAATTGGTGGAGAGGATCCTCTAAATTTTCATTCTCTACGCCCCAATTGCTAGACAAGGTAACAAGTTTGATGAAAAGTAAGTTTGTTAATAGTGTTTTTGAAACATCAATCTCTAACATAAATAACACATCAAAAATATCTTACACAAACTTCAAAAGAACAAATTGAATTGAGAGGATGCAAGGAAAATAGAAAAGCGGGGCAGTGAAAGGGAGGATGGATGAGCGATTTAGTTTTCATCAAACTTGTTACCTCATTAAGCAGTTGGGCTTCTAAGAGACTTATAAAATCATCTCACCAAATTCATAGAGATATATAAGCTAGTGGAGCCATTTTGTAGCCCAAAAGAAGAATTTTTTATTTTTTTATTTTTTTTTAAGATATTCATTCACATCGTTGAGCACATTGTTTTAAAAGTAAAGTTGTTAAAATACTGTGTGAAATCATTCAATAATATCAAAATTTTTAAATGAACTAATATAAACTATTATAGCTAAAAATATCATTAATGCATCAAATTTTCAAAAAGAGTCCCATAGAAATAAAATTATCTATATTTTACACAACTGTTGCAACAAACTTTGTAGAGGTGTAGAATAGGAATTAGAATTAGCAAGAATATAGGTTGGAGAGTGAACTCAAGATGTCTAATCTTGTGAATCAGGAAAATGTTTTTCCTTTACAATTCTAATATAAAGATGTTTAGATTCAAAAATCTTTCAGTATCTTTATGAAAAGAATAAATGATAAATCTTCAAAGAGTTATTAACTCTAGATAATGCAAAAAAGGTTAGACCCATGACTTCTGTTGATCCTATATCAATAGTGGCCTTATCTAGAGTTATTCCTTGAGATTTATGGATAGTTATGAGTGATGCTAATTGTAATGGTAACTAATGTGATGCTTCTCAAACCACTAATACAATCGGCACATGATGGGAATTACGATTGTCAAATAAACATCCAATGTAGGAGTAACAATTGATAACATAAGATGGTAATGCATGTTGTTGTTTCCCAAGATAATAAATAATACTATCAACTGTGCCAAGTGCACTGCTCATCAATTCTACCTCTAGCCAAAGATTAACTGTGAGCATCACTTTGTGCATATTCACATGTAAGTAAAGATCACTCAATGTTATCTCCATCTGAGATTTTAAATCCATGGGAATCTCTATTTGTAATGCACACAACAATGGGTCTCTGCTTTTTCTACAACATCTTCTTGTTGTGTAATTGCACTTTCTCATTCATATCATACAAATGCATTGAGTATTCAAAACAATTTAATCAATTGTGATGCATGGCGAGGTACCCCTACACTCAACCATACGAAACGAGCGTAGCACGTGCGATCCGGTTGAACTCCGCAGACTAAATGCCTAAGCGCCCCATGGAACACTTGGGGTTAATCATTCGTTGTCTTCCCAGACTTACTTGTTGTTGTCATAGTGTATGGTTAAGTAAGTCCGAGGTATATGATTTTTATGGTCTTTTATGGTTTTATATCTTCTATACT
>MNCI01011598.1:132926-198177 GCA_015680685.1 Gnetum montanum
GACGGTCGCGATATCGCGGTGCATGCGATATCGCGTCTCATCAAATTGGAAGTTCTTGGAAGATTCATTCAAGCACTCAAGAATTAATAGCTTTCATTAAGTCTTTTCTCCTTTTTGACATGTATTAATACTTCTCTAAATCTATGTTGTTTAGGATCATTTCCATATTGATAACAAACTACATCTAACATAATAAATATATCAAAGAATTGTCAAACTCATGCAATATCTAGAATTGTAGATGCATAAGACACAATATCCAGCATAAGACGAAGTAGACCCAAGTCTCCTATGAGTATAATTGATCTTCCTCCAAAAAATTCATTATGGTGCTTTAAAAATATTGCTCTTAATCTTTTATCAATGTTTCGTAATAGTCTTCTTCACAAAACTCATTTCATTAATGATTATATATCTCACATGGGAAAGTCAATATTGCAAACTTATTTTAATAGAGGTAGAAAGTTCTTTGTATGCACCTATTCAAAGACTTAAACTGGAACGAATGGTAGTTATATTAATGTTATATGTAGTAGCTTCTCAGGATGCCATGACAAGTCAAGCATTATGTTCTTCATGATAGCACTTCTTGAAAACATTTCAAATTGCACCTATAAGAAAAGACTTTCTTGGACCAATTGTTTCCTAGATAATCAATTGTAAAGGGGCAATAACCTCATTTGTTGATTGTGAAAATAGCATATGGCCTACAATTTTGTTGTAGCATTTCTTTTGCTTAGCACCCAACTTATCAAAATCATAGGCACCATAGTCACGATCCGTAATAATCATCGATTAAGATGATTTATTATTAACAATAAAGGTTAAAGTGAAATTTACAATATCCTCTTCTAAATTCTGGAATGTCCAATTATATATTCTATTAACATCTTGTATGCTAGGCATCTCCAATTCTATTCTCTAAAAATGACTTATTAATAACAAATGACAATTAAGTATTTCAAAATCATACTCTTTATAATCCTACACCTATGGAGTTACATCTATGAACTATCATTCTTCCTTCAATGCTAATTGGAATTCTTCTTTAATACTATGCCTTGATCCTTCATACATATGCTGAACAAAGAGCCACTTCATTTGAATCTCCTCATCATCACAACCAAGATCTCACTTCACATCTAAAAAAATGATAATCTAGTAACAACATAGTCTAATAGTATTCAATCCATCTTTGCTTCCCTTACTTTAGAGGAATGAGAAATTAAAATAATATCTCACAATAGCTTCTAATTCTAGGTGACATAAATTCTAGGTTGAATTACTATTCTTCATGTTATAGTTGACCTCTTTAAAAGCTTGTAGCAATGATACTCCCTTCATTGAAAGCAATCATTTGTAATAAATATAAGATATGTTATGTAGTTTTCAACTTCATTCATTTCTCTACATTAATAAAAGCTTTCTCGTACACCTCTTGTGAAGCATCAATGGTGTAGAGAACTCAACTACACTACAGTAAAGGAAGTTCATACAACATGTGATAGACCTTCATAGCACTAATGTCTCTATCTATGGCAACATTCAAAATTAATCTTCTATAAATAGATAAAACATTTTCATGAGGATTCCTTGAATTTGAAATTTCCAATTGCATGTCATGAAAAGATTGTGCTTTTTTATTAGATATAGTTGCATATTTTGCAATATATTTTATGAGAGCATATCATGACATAACATGCTGAAAATCTATATTTACCCTCCATGTTTGAAGAAACATCTTATTATGAATATTAATACTCAAATCATTTCTTCAAGGAAAATAAATAATTTTATTATTATGTTATGGATCTTTGGAAAGACTTGATTCTAGAAATAATGGCTAGGGAACATTGTACCTAGAAAGGTAAGAAAGGGAAGATAAATATATATAGAATTTTTATACAAAAATAAAATAAAGTTTCATTACTAATAGAAAATAATGAAATAATAGTAAGGAAATAAGAATTCAATACAAATATGGTACCTTCAAACTTCTATACCATTACATTTTCATAAGCATGCATCTAATTTGCAAACAGTATATCATTGAATAGCATTAAACAAATTAACATAATCAATTTCTACATCCATACCTTGTAGTTGTTAAGTAGTTAATTCACATGGATGATGGAATGTATTTATTCATAAAGCTTAAGTAGAAAGACAAAATAAAAGATAAAATAACAAACAAACAAAATTTTTGCATATTCCTAGCAATATTAGCAAAAAAATTTTGCAAGTACATAAAGAATAAATGAAAAGTTACATTTTGTTGTGAATAAATGAGAAGTTACATTGTTTTGTTATTCCTTTGTTGTAAGCCTTGAATTCCATGCATTTGTTATTAAACCAAAAAATTCCTTTATCTTACACATTACATTAGTATGATTTTCATCTAGTTCATCTACCTTTAATTTGAAGCACCTTGTATCCATAGGAAACCATGCATGTGGACTTTCATGATGTTCCACTCATATGATATCTAGTAGTCAACAACATAGAATTTCTTCATCAAAACTATATTTAGAGAGGTAATGTGAGAATGGTATGATGTAGGGATACCTCTTATGGACTCCTTTTTATCCCTACATGTGGTCAATTAAAGACTTCAAGAAGTTGGAAGATGTCTTGTACATTAAAGAGACATCTTGCCTAAGAGTTGTGATGACACAAGAGACATCCCAAGTATCTAAGAGATGTCTAGCTAGAAGAGGAGACATGTCAAGAAATGAAGAGATGTCTATGGGGATATTTCTATTCCAAACAAGAGGTGCCTCTAGAAATACATCTTGTAGTAGAAGAAGACATCTTGCATCAATAAGAGATGCCTTTCTAAGATAGGAGACATATTACTTGAATCTAGGGTTTAATAGAAAGAAGTCTTGCCAAGCTTGGAGATGTCCCATACAACTATGAAAAGTTTCAAGATGGTAGTTCTAAGTTGGGAAACAATCAAGAAAGATGAAATCAAGAAAGAAAACAACTAAGAATCTTCAAGTTGGATATGGAAAAGGTTTCCCTATGTTTTTTTGGTATTGTAATTCATAAATATTGATCTCATGTTTTCATGTTTAGAGATATATGAGTGGTAAGAGAATAAATGCATGAGAGATTTGGGAGAGAGATTGCATGAGAGTTATATGCATATCTATGGTTGATTGTGTGAGATATTGGTTATTGTAACTTTAGATGTGTGTTTGGATCTTAGTCCTCTATGTCAGAGAGATCTAGTTCGATTATTTCTTACATTGAGGTTAACCATGTATGTGGTTGTAGATCCTCATGCTCTACAATATCATTGTGTGTAAGTGTTTATATTTTATGGTATTTTGGTTTCATTGTGGTTGTAATATTCTTTTGAATTAATAGAAGATAGCTAATTTCCTTGTTTTCTAATAATTGAATTATCTTTCGTACATTTTGTATTAGATGAGATTTGAAGGGTTAAGGTAAAATAGGGTGACTTTACTCCAGGATAGGTATTGGAGCATTAGACTTGTTGTTGTTTAGAAATTTGATTGTGGATTCTTGTATATATTTTAGATGGCTCCTAAGAAGAAAAATGTTCAAGCCCTCAACAAAGATGTGGAGAGCATGAAATCTACCTTTCAACTAATGGTCAAACAATTAGATGATATCAACACCAATGTAGATAGAAATGTAGATCCTAGCCATATTCATATTTATGGTAACAATAAGAATTCTCACTCAAATAGTAATGAAGAAGTTTCTTAGCCTAGTGGAGGAAAAGTGGATGAGAAGGAAGAACAATCCAACTATGCCAGTATGATAACCCATTAGCCTAGGATTCTAGGAGGGGAAATCCAAATCCTCATATTAGAACTTCATCATAGACATTTACTTATTACAAGCTTAATGATGAAAATGAAAAAAGGCTTGATAGAGTGTTTAGATATGTTGCAATACTTATGTATATGGAGCTAACAACTTTAATGGTGAAGATGGCATCAATGCTTTTGCATGTTAGCTTGATAAGCATTTTGAGTTAGAAGAGGTACGAAACCAATTGAGGGTACCAATGGCTAAATCCAAACTTCAAATTGGTGGGAAAAAGAGTCTCAAAGTTATGAGAGGCAAAATGATCAACCTATCAGGGATTAGAATTTGATGAAATATAGGTTGAAAATTTAAACAATCTCAACATAGACAAGAGATGATTATGAAGCTAAAATTCCTTAGATAGAAAGATAAAGATGTCAAATAGTTTTACATTAGATTTTGTAAACTATTCCATCAAGCTAAGGTAAATTGAAAGAAATATGAGCAAGATTCAATCTTTCTTAGAGGTCTCAAAATGATGTATTAGTAGGAGTTATCATTCTACGAGCCACAAACTCTTGATGAGGCTTATGATTTAGCACTCAAGGTAGAAAAGAAACTTAATGGATTTGGAAGTAGGAGAAAGCAAAATTTAAAGGAGAAGAACAAAGAATCCAAATCAAAGAAAGAATCTAAGTCAATATTTGAAGACAAGGATGATATTTATAACAAGAAACAAGAAAAGAACAAGGCAAAGAAGAATAAGAAAAGGTAGGCAATGGTCAAGGCAATAACTCATTCAATATTCAATGCTTCAAATGTGAAGAATGAGAATACAAGAAATGGAAAGGTCCACTTTGCAAGGTAGCCAGGGGCAAGAATGTACAGACCATGGAAGTGGAAGAGAAATCAAGCTAAGCTTTTCAAAGACGTAATTCTAATGCTCCCAAGATTGATGAAGTTTTTTAATTAAATTCACATGCATTTATGGAAAATGTAAATAGAGAAGATCATCCATCAAGAAAGTTGTTATTTCATATTGGGGCTAGATGTTTTCTTAGTGGGGAATGGATTTATATTTTAATTAATAGAGGAGCCCAAGAAAAATGTTATTTCTTCTAAGGTAGTTGCTAGATTGGGTTTATTGACAAATCCTCATCTTAAGTCCTACAAGATACATTAGTTGTCAAGAGACCTCTCTCAAGAGCTAAGAAAGCAATGTATCATGAATTTTAAAATTGGAAAATATCATGATGTTGTGAAATGTGATATGCTAATAATTGATTGTGTTGATGTAATCTTTGGAAGACCTTGGAATTTTGATAATGATGCTCAATTTGATGAACCAATACATGTGTGGAGTGTAGCAAAACTGGATGAAATCCATGAATTAATTCCTATGATGATTGAACAAATGAGGCAACAAAGCTCACTTAATGCTTTCTTAATTCTTCTTGGGGAGAGAGAATATATTAAGGAACATTATAAGGCTGGTTTTGATTTTTTGGTTGCACCAACTATTACTTCTACTCATGATGTTGTGTAAGTAAAACTTCCAATAGGTGTGTTGGGCTTAAAGGAGTAATTTCCCAAGTGTTCAAAGGGAAATTGGATGGATTGCCACAAATGAAAAATGTTCAACATCAAATTGACTTTATCCCTAGTGCTACCATTCCAAATGAGAGGAAATACTAGATGACAATAAATTATTACTTCCCTGCAATATCGCGTACGCGATATCGTAGCCCGTTGCTAGTTCTATAATTAAGAGGCAACTCTCCCTTGTTTCTCCATCTAGATCTAGACCTTAGCCAAACTCTTGCCATTTTTCCATTCCAGAGTTAGAATAATTTCCATGTGCCTGCAGTAGGAGTCCCAAAGTGAACGGATCTTTATTCGAGCAATTCTGTACCTGAGCACACAATTGTGTACAACAATAAAGACAAACTTTTGGATAAACCTTGCAGTGCATGGACTACGCTAAATAGGAATTTAATTATTGTTAATTGTTTAAATTCTTTCTTAAGGACTTAATCTCTCTCAATCCTCAACTCTCATAGTTAAGTGCATTCAGTACAACCGCTTCGAGCACGTGCGTTACGCTTGGTAATCCCAGTAACGAATAGTGTTTAGTAATCCCAGTAGCGTTGCATTGGTTTAGGGTGTGAAACAACAAGTGGGAACAGATACTGATTCTAGGTAATTAAAGCTTAGTTAGTGCAGGTTAGATACTTAGTCTCTTCACCCTTTTCCCTCTTAGCATAGGTGATAAAAACATAAAAGATATAAAAATCACATGCCTCAACCTTACTTAACCATACAACCGTGACAAATACAAGTAAGCTTGGGAGGACAATGATTAATTAACCTTAGGTGTTCCATAAGACATGTAGGCACTTAGTCAATGGAGTTTGACCAGATCATGCGTGTAACGCTCGTATTCGTATGGTTGAGTGTAGGGGTACCTCGCCACTCATCATTGGTGCCGTTGCTGGGGACTAAGTTGTTTGTGCGCTAAGTGGAATAGAGGAAATCATCCACATCATTGGAAAGCTTAAATGAACCCTTAGGGTTAATCAAATGAAAATTTAAACAACGGTCAATAGCACACCGACAAGATAACAATGTCTTCTTCTTCTCATAAAAGCACCACACCACCTAGGGATCACACAAGAGACAATCGACAATCTAACAACTGTAACCAAGAACCGCCAGTTCCTCAACAATATTGGGTAGTATATACTCACCACGATGAGTATGTACCCAATTTTACCTTTATCCTCCATCAGGATGAACAACTGCGTTGGAGAGACTTACAAGGTAACATAGTGTTACCTTCAGATCGTGCAGTCCTAAACATGCTACTTCGTGCTCTTGCACAGATAGACATGACGTAGCTATACATTGAATACGTTGCAAAAGATTATGACATAAGGGATTACCATCCCATAGTGGTGCAATGTTTAAGGGACTCGAGGTAGGAGAGTTACCATACATCGTTGAAGGGCAAGGGGCCCCATAACGGTTCACCTGTCATAAGAAAAATCAAGCGTGGTGAACCTATTTCAATAGGTTTTCCACAAAATGATGTTCCCATTCCTAACAATGGTGTGGAGGTGGGGTATCAGAACCTACACTCTATGATTCACAACCTTGCTTCTGATCCCCATGAACACCAAGTGTTCAATGAGGGAACACAAACACATGACAAAGGTAGGAATTCTGATCGTCATCACGATCGGGGCTGTAGCCACTGAAGAGAAGGTAAGAAACATCGTCATGGTGATGGTTCCCCTTCTTCTTCCCCTTCATCGCATCATTCACCCTCTCCTTCCACATTTGGATGCAGTCATAATGAGCACACCTATGAGAATAAGGGTAAGGATAAGAAAAATGAGAGACCTCGACGAGAGAGTCAAGAGCGAGGATGAGGGCATTCTAGAGAATCAAGGCATGAAAGAAGGGAAAGTAGGGAACCACGTAGGCATCATAGACGTCATGAGAGAGATGATCATGATGAACCCCTACTTGCAACTCGAAGCATGTTAGACATTACGGAGGTCGTTAGAATACCTACAAGGCACCAAAAAGATAGCCGGATCAAGAGACTAGACATGAATAATATCCCACAGTTTGAGGGGGGATACAATGCTGATCCGCAGAATTACTTACAGGCATTCCACGATGCCTATGCCTTGTAGAATATTGAAAATAAGTGGTAAAAGTTAAAGTTATTCCCAAGGACACTCATAAAAGAAGCGGAAAGTTGGTACCGATCCTTAGAACCAGAATCCATTAGACGGTGGAGTACGATGTTAGAACTGTTCAACGATAAATACCAAATGTACTCCAGAGTGTCTAACTTGTGTAAGCAGATCCAAGGATGGAAGCAAGGTAATCATGAACCCTTGAATTCTGCCATGGGCTGCTATTATGCATTGCTACATCGTTGCTCGGGCCATGGTTACGCACNTTGCTATTATGCATTGCTACATCGTTGCTCGGGCCATGGTTACGCACAACGGGATCAACTACGCCACCTCGTAGATGGGCTAAGACACGAAACTAGGAGAACCCTTGGGACATATGCCCAAGGGAGATTATTAGAACTTAGGTCCTATGAAGTTCATAGATTGTTGGAGCAAGTAGCTAAGGAAGAAGGAGAGCTACGGAAAAGAGAAAGCATGGAAGAGTATAACCACGATCCTTCCCTCCGAAGTGGCCCTTTGTGATGCATCCCAAGTGGTCCTTTTTTTTTTATCATTGAGATATCCCTAAGAATGACCTATGGATGGGAGGTGGTGATGAATGAGTTATAAAAAAATTTTAAAATTTAAAATTTAATACTAAAAATAATAAAAAAATATACAAATGGAACACACTCATGGATATGCATGGCAAAGCTCACCATTTTTAATTTTGTTGAAATTAATCTGTTTTTGATCATATCATTATGGTTGAGAATATGCATGGGTGATGATCTTGTAGGTTTAAATAGAATTTGATTTGGAGTTCATATGTTCCTATTATGAGTGTTTGAATCTTGAGGTATTAGTTGGAGAGAGAAAAAAATAAAATTAAGCTTATGAAAATAAAAAGAAATAAAAATATAATAAAAAGTAAAATAAAGTTGAATAACAACATGTATGTATGAAAGCTAGTTTTGAATAAGTGAAAATGTACATCATATATATGCATATAATATATATCATATTTATTCCACCACATTTACACTTCACCATCTCTATTGCGAATTTAGAAACCATTTAACTCCTAGTTTCTTTGTTTTGAAGTTATTTTAAGCCTTGATTCTTTCATTTTCAAGCTTATCTATGCATTTCTACCTTGTGAATACACATATCCATATCACATGTCATGTTGCATGTGATTTATCTACTTATAAATAGTCTTTCATCCTTCATTTTGGCTAGTGAAAGGTTTTTGGCATATATGCTTAGAGTAAAGTAGAAGTATAAGATAAGCAATTTAGGGTAGGAAACAAAGATGATATGAAGATTCTAAAAGGCTTTGCAACATTGTAAGAAAGTTTATTTTATTTTTATTTTCATGTGGTTGTCTTACTTTGCTATGGATTTTATACTCTTCCTTCTTGGTTTTCTTTGCTATTCTTTTATGAATTTAATTATTATGCCAAGACCCCACCAAATTTTTGTTAATTTGAGGTTGTTTATATAAATGTGTGAATTAAAAATCTATTCAAATTTTTTTTTGTTTATTTGGTAAATTTTTGGAACATGTGGAAATATTGTCCAAATTGTTACTCAAATATTTGATGATTATTTTGGATTATTCCTTAATATGTATAAGACTTTATACAATTTTGTGAAAATTTGGCTATTGAAGTCTTTTTCGCTATTTTGGAAATATTTTAGATTTGGAATATGATAAAATAATATATAATGTAATTAGGTTTACTTAGTTAGCAATGGGAGCAATGAATGTTTTAGATGTCTTATTTAGATGCAATAGTGGAATGTTTCTTAGGAGGACTCACTCTACTAGAACAAAGATTTGAATGGATTTCCAACATTGAATTTTAATTTGGAAGTTCATGTATGGTTGAAAACTAGCCAAGATTGTGATACTAAGCAATTGAGTCTAGTGATCTATAGTGAGGCACAGTCAAGACCTATCCTTCCAATGATGCATGTACCTTAATCACTAAGGATGTTGGTAATGAAACTATTGCTAAGACCTAGCTACAAGTGATTTGTTCAGGTCACAACAATACTCCGATGTTTGTAGTGAGGTTTTTCTAAGACCTCTTGGTCTATTCATTTACTAGTGAGGGTAACCAAGACATATCCTTTAGAGATTCATGGATAAAATATAAAATATTTGGATTTTTGAAAATTTTATGACATTTTTGGAATTTAATATTTAATAGAATAATCAAATGTTATTAGTAAGGTTATTCTTAGACATGTTGATATATTCTTTTGGCAGTGAGGGTAACTAAGATCTATCCTTTGGAGATTCTTAAATAAAATATAAAATATTTGAATTTTTGAAAAATTTATGGCACTAGATGTTGCAGCATTTTTTGAATGTTTAACTGAAAACTAAAAACTTGTATTTGGCTTATATCCTATGACTTTTGGTCCAAAACTTTTATGTTCCATGAATAGGAAAATAAAATAGCCTTTCTTATTTGAAGGATGCATACTCCTGCATTTTCATGTAGAGAGACCAAAATAATCTAGAAAATGATAGGAGAGAAACATAGGATGACAGTGAATTAGTTCTATATAAGATAAACTCTTTGAACTTTGAAGTTTTTTTTTTGTATGTTTTGTAGTTTTGTAAAATAGAAACTTGTATACTTTTTGGATATTTGAGCAATGTACTTATTTTTATGAATAAATTATAAAGTATGATATTTATACAATTTTCATTTGTGACATTGCAAGGATCATTTGTCATTTTGATGTGCACTATAGGTTTAGGAAAAATAATATTATTTTATTATATATTAATATTTTATTAATTATTAATTAATTTGATAAATTTCGATGTGAATAACTTTATTTCTAGGTGTTGATTAAGATGAAATAAGTGTCATATGAATTGTCATTTTACATAGTTTTTAATGATGTAATTATTTTTATTTTTTGACATTGACATTTCTTAGATTGTGCTAATTTCTAATTTTTAAAAAATTTTTATTTAATTATTTATGCTAGTAGTAAGAAATTTTACTATTCCATGTTGCTTTACTTCCTTTATGCTTCAAATTGATAATTTTTATTCATTAAATGGTTATTTTTTTGAATTAATAAATTAAGGATTTTTTAGATAATTTATAGAGGTGTTACATGATGGATTTTTCCTTAGATGTCATACTATTAAATTCTTTTAGATATTATTTCATTTGTTTGATATTTTTTAAATATAATTCAATCCAAAATAATGAAAACAAGATTAGTCAACAATATTCCACTATAAAATCCTCAAAATACTTAGGCAACATAAAACCAAATGTTTGAGTACTTGTTCATCTTTTTATAAAATCAAAACCAAAACAATCATAATAAAGGCTAATAAATTAAAGATAATGGACAAGATTAGGAATGACTTATTCACAATTTTAGAAAGCTAAATTCTCCTACCTTCTTAGACGTTGAAGACCCCAGCATTGTTATGAAATGACTGAAGGAATTAGAAAAATATTTACAAAGCTTACATTACACTACTATTGAGAATAATCTCTTTAGCTTTATATATGCTAGAAGATGTAACCAAGTAATGGTGAAATGTAAAACAAAGAACTAGGCAATAGGAGGATGAAGAAATAGAATGAGAATAATTCACTAAAGTTTCAAGGATAGATATCTTTCTAAGACTTATTAGGAGAAGAAAGAAGATGAGTTCAATTGATTGATTCATACCAAACCCTTTTAAGAGTAGTGAATACACACTAACCATCCCCAAAGAATCGTCTTTATCTAACGACAATAGGCTTATTAAACTATGTGAATATATTCTTCATGTTCTTCAAAATGAAACTATCTATACAAGAAGAGTTGTAAAAGGATTAATGCCTTTTATCAAAACCATAATTGTAGAATTAGCCTTGAATAACTATGAGGAGGCTATGCCCTATGCCATTATTCTCTAAAGGGAACAAATGAATGATGCAGCTAAAAGAAATAAAAAAGAAAATAAAGGAGCATTAATAGGAGTTGATTAGGGGAAATTCAAGCAATCCAAGGGGCCAAATGGTTTGATTCAGTATTAGCCTAGGGGATTTAATGGGCTATTTTAGTCATTTAAACCTAGGTTCCCACTAAGATCTAATATTTATCTTTATTGCAAATAAGTTGACCATTTTAAGAAAGTGTTTGAAGCCTCTTAAGAGAGAAAATGCTATACAAAACAAGAAAATGGAACTTGCGAATCCAAATCATAGGGTAGTTCAATAAAGGAGGAGCTATGAATAATCTTGATGAGTGGCGAGGTACTCCTACTCTCAACCATATGAATATGAGATTTCACGCACAATCTAGTCGAATTCCAAGGATTAAGTGCCTATGCACCTTTGTGGAACAATAACGGGTTGGTTAATCGTTGTCTTCCCAAACTTACTTGTATGTCACGGTTGTATGATTAAGTAAGCTTGAGGCATATGATTTTTATGGCTTTTATATGTTTTATATCCTGCACTAGTAAGGAGGGGGAGAGAGATAACTAAGTAACTAAGATAATTTAGCTGCTCATTAACTAAGTTCTAAGTACTCCTAACACTAGTATCCATTCCCACTTGTTGTACACATCTTGAACCAGTGTAACACTGCTAGGATTACCAAACACTAATTGTCACTGGGTTACCAAGTGCTACATGCATGCTCGAAGCGGTCATACCAAGTGTATTTAACTAAGAGAGTTATAAGGTGACAGAAATCATTAATCAACTAGGAAAGCATTAAATAATAATTAATGCTAATTAATATATTCTGAATGCTACAAGGTTTATCATAAAGTTCGTCTTTATTTCCATACATGAAGTGTGCTCAAATAAAGATCTGTTTACTCTATGACTCCTCCTGCAGGCACACAAAAATAATTCTAACTTTGGGAGGAAGAAATGGCAAGAGTTTGGCTAAGGGACTAACTGTCTAATGTCAAAACCAAGGGTGCCACCTCTTATTTATAGGCACCAAGACAAGCCCCAATATAAGGTATTCGACATCGCATGGTTGGATCTAATATCGCGGACGTGATATCGCGGTCCCAATATTGCGGTTCATCATACCGCCATGACTGAATGAACACTTGTCCTCAAGTTCCTTACAAAATATTAGGAAGGTATGGGATTATTGATTGAATGACCATTGACAGTGGAACAAGGTGACAGACTCAACGTGCCCAGTGAATGGATCAACAATACAACACATGACAACATTAGTGTTCATGACCACAAAGGTGAACACTGTACATAAATGACATTTAGCCTTATTTGGCAGCTGGAAGAGAAGGAGAGAGAGAAAAAGAATAAGGCATGTTGCTACCGATGCCAAGATTGCGCCTTTTGTTGTTTATCCATATCCATGCCACCAATCTTGCTCCTTTCATAAGTGCTCTAGTTTCATTCCATCTTGAGTGTTTCCTCCAGGCCCAGTCCATTCTTGTATGATTGCCATCTTCACACACAACATAGTCACAAATGATCAAGGGTAGATAAATCACAATGTAGTTGATACCTTGCCTTAATGTAAAGTGCATTGGCTAAGTTGTGGTTATGGCAGATACTAGTTCTAGAGATTTAACACTGGTGACTACCTAAGGTGTAGGGGTTAGGAAAAATTGAAAAATTTGTGCTCGGGCCCCCATGATTAAGAGCGAACCTTTGGTAGTGATAGGATGAAAAAAGGTAAGGAATAAGAAAGATGGAGAAAAAGTAACAACAGAAACACCAACAAAATGGATGTCATGGATGGGGATGAAACAAAAAATTGTTGATTACAGGAACATTTAAGGAAAAGAAGTTAACAAATGCACCAAAAAGGAATGCCAATGGGTCCTCCCCAAAGTAGGCTCATGCCCTTGATGCCCTAACAGACCCACAAAGCAAAGAGTCCGTAGGCTCTAGGAATGTCATTTAGAAGTAAGAGTTAAAAACTTACCCACAAGAACTTACCAAGGAAAAACAATGCATCAACCAAGATATAGACTATGATAAAACTGGCAATGACGTGAAAAATGAAAAAGAAAGGTGGAGAGGAGAGAATGGAATGGAAACCCAAGAACAAGGTTGTGTAAAGTCCTTTGTGTGTGTTTTATGGTTAATGTGACCGAGCAGAACTCATTCCAAATCCAGGCTTAACAAACCACATTCAATGACCTTGCATCAACACATTTGACCAACCTATCCTCTTGAAGCAACAAGAATGCCTTGACAAAAAGTCACCACCATTCCGAGGAGAGCGAGATGGAGAATCAGGAAGTCAGAAAGGACCTTAGTTAGAGGGAACCTTCAGGCATGGGTTACATGTATTTCCAGTGCCATAACTAGTGCATGTAGCCCAAGTTCATTATTGTGTCTAAGGGGTGTGCTTTGAATTTCCGCTTTTTTTTTGCGTGAGAACCACACCATGAAAAGACTTATTTTTATGTACTCAACTTCTAGAGATTTGATGAATGGTCAGAATGGCGGAAAACCCAAGGAAAAAGCATCAAAGAACTCAAGAGAATAGCCAGTACAAATGCATTGAATCCCCTTGAAGTCACACCCTTTTCATCCTTTGAGTCTTTCCTTAGTTTGAGAAATACCCAGCCACCAATTTGTTAACAACTTTATTAGAGAAAGGGACTGTACAGTTCCAAGCCAAGGAAGACTATAGGATTTTATGGATGCATGAACAACATGATCTCATTACCTATTTAATCAAAAGAACCATACCTTAATATAAACATCATATTTCAAAGGTAAAAACCCAAACATTAGCAATCAATATGGTATCTTTCATACCACTATCATGAACACTTATTGGGTGACAAAAAAAATAAAGTAATTACACAAAGAAATGGTAAAAATATGAACAATGGTGTAATACAAAAATAAGAAAGATTAAAGAAATGTGTAAAACAAAAATGTGTAAAACAAAAATTTAGAAAAAACTGAGGGCCTTCAATGGTTAGCAGAGGTGGTTGTCTTCCCCATGACTGAGCTGGAAGGAGGTGATCCGAAATAATGAGCAAGGTTGCTCACCTATAGAGGTAGCATATGTTCTGGCTGTCCTAAACTCATGGAAAGGTTTTGTTTATTGCACATTGACTAACAATCTCTTATTTGGGCTCTTAGGTTTATATATGGTCATGGACCTTGAAGGAAAAGTTGCATAGATAATGTAATATCCTTCCCACAGTGTTTGAAATTTGGTATGTTGTGACACATGTGTGGGGTTCCAGTAGAGAACCTTATCTCATGGATGATACTTAACTTTTCTAATTTTTAGGTCATGACGTTGTTTATTAAATTCCTTGTGCAATTCATTAGATGACAGGGTAGCTAGTTGGTTCTCGTCTAGCAAGTTAAGAGTCATCAACCTTTTTTTTTGTGCTAGATCACGATCAAGGTTGAGGGCACATGTCATGGCTAGTGTATAGACCTCAGTTTGGATGGGGAGCCTTGGAAGTTTTTCATACACTAGCTCATAAGAAGAGTAGCCTATAGGGAGTTTCCATGTGGAGCAATATTCCCAAAGAGCATCATTCAATTTAGTGCTCTAGTCTCACCTATACTTGCTAATGGTTCTGGTCAGTACCTTAGTAATCTCCCTGTTGGTGACCTCGGCTTGACCGTTCACTGGGGGATGGTATGGTGTAGTCAATTTATTCTCAACCCCTAAGCATTGCATTAACTTCTAAAAAGTTGCACCTGTGAAGTGTGTACCATTGTCTGAAATAAGTGCATGCGGCACACCAAACCTATTGATGACTTATTGTTGAATAAATCGTGTAGCTGTAGATGATGTGCAATCTTTAACGGCAATTGCTTTAGCCCATTTTGTTAAGTAGTCTATGGCAACTATGATGTAATTTTTTCCATTGGACATTAGTGTAATGGGCCCCATGAAATCAATCCCCCAAATGTTAAAGGGTTCTAACGGTTGAATCCATTGTTGCAGACCCTCCATTCTAGCAGTCATTCCCCCATCACGTTGACAGAGCTCACAAGATTGAACGAGCTGATGGGTGTCCCAGAATAAGGTAGGCCAATAATACCCTACAAGTAAGATCTCGATGGCCGTTCATCTCCTAGCATAATGACCCCCACAAGGGCCCTCATGAGCATCTTGGAGAACTCTCAGTTGATCTCTATCAGGAACACACCATTGAACCAAGCCATCGGGACATACTTTGTAAAGTTGTCCATTGATCTCCATAAAGTACTTGGCTCTATGAAGAAACTGTTGTTTCTTCTTAAGGTCTAGCTCTTGTGGTGTTTGTTGGGTAAGAAGATAGGTAAGAATGCTACTGTACCAGTTTGTCTCCATGGGTGATTAGTTATTCACTACACTAGCAAAGAGGAATTCATTAGGGAAATGATTGAAAATTGGATACTCATCCTCTTTGCTATCCTAGTGCAATTGAGATAAATGATCGACAACTACATTCTCGGTGCCTTTGCGATCAATCATCATGAAATCAAACTTTTGTAGGATTACTAGCCATCGTATAATAGGGGGGCTTACCATTGGCTTATTCATGAGGAATTGGATTACAGTATGATCCATGTGTATGAATACTTTGTATCCTAATACATAGTGTCTAAACTTTTCTAGTGCAAACACTACAACCAATAATTCTTTTTCTATATTAGTGTAGTTAAGTTTTGCACCAGCTATACTTTTACTTGCACAATGGATGTAATAAGAACGTTTTTGGTCATCTAACTATGTAAGTACAGCTCCTAAGGCATAGTTGGACACGTTAGTCATGACATGGAATGGTTTGGACTAGTCAGGGGCTTGTAGAATGGGTGTTTCTACCGGCTTCTATTTCAGAGTTTGGAAAGCTAGTTTGCATTCCCTGGTCCACTTGAAGGGTATGTCCTTTTTTGTTAGCTCTACCAATGATTTGGCAATCTTTGAAAAGTTCTCTATGAATCTCCTATAGTAGCTAGTGTGTCCAAGGAATGACCGAATGTCTTTGACAGTTTTTGGTTGACGGGTAATTTCTTGGATGACTTTGATTTTCTCAGGGTCTACCTCTATCCCTGTACATGAGATTTTCTGCCCAAGTACTATGCCTTCTTGGACCATTAATTGGATCTTTTTCCATTTGAGCCTCAAATTAGTTTCTATACATCTTTTCAGCACTTGCTCTAACTAGTCCAAGGCTTGATCAAAGTTTGCTCCATAAGTGGAGAAGTCATCCATAAAGACTTCTACACCATTTCCTATCTGCTACTAGAATATGCTTAGAACTAAGCGTTGAAATGTTGCAGGGGCATTGCACAAGCCAAACGACATTTGTTTGTATGCAAACGTTCCCTAAGGATTGGTGAACGTAGTTTTGGCTTGGTCTTCTAGGGCTATTTGGATTTGGTTGTATCTACTATATCCATCCAGAAAACTATAATAGTGATGCCCTGCGATTGTGTCTAAGACTTGGTCAACAAATGGCAACGGAAAGTGATCTTTGAATATCACCATGTTTAGTAGCCTAAAATCTATGCACATTCTCCATTTGCCTCCCTTTTTAGGCACGATTACTAAGGGGCTAATCCATTCGCTATTAGCAATGGGGCATATGAACCTAGCCTTTAGAAGCTGTTCGATTTCTTCTTTTACTACTTGCTTCAACTTTGGGTTCAATCGCCTCTGTGGTTGTTTTCAAGGCTTCATGGAGTCAATGTAAATCATATGCTGGCATATCCTAGGATCTATTCCAATTAATTCCAGATATGACCAGGCAAAGGCTTTTGACCACTTGTTTATTACCTTTAGCATACTCTCTTTTTGTTGTCGAGCAAGTTTTGCGTTGATGATTACCAGTTTTCCATTCCTAAGGAATGTGTATTCCATACTGGTGGGCAATGGTTTTAGCTCTAGGGGCTCTTGTTTAAATTTCTCAGGAATTTCCAACTTCTCCCAATTGATTTTTTTGAGGTTAGGACTTGGAAGTTGGTGGTGGACTTGCTCTAACATGTCTATGCTATCTATGTAAGCACAAGTCAAACCCTTAGTTAGTTCCATGCATATAAGTGAGCTACTTTCTTGATCAGCTATTAGCCATTGGGTGTCTTCTTTTCATGTGGCTATTGCATATAGGCACCTTTGTATATTGATCACTTGGGCACACTGATTGCATGCAGGCAATGTTAAACTTTGCACAACCCATGATCTTTGCATGTAGTTACACCCTGTGTGACTATATGCGATGCATGGACCTTTCTTCTTCTTGATCTTTCTGAAAGTATTTTCCTTAGATATTTCTAGGGAAAGATCATGGATTCCTAGGTGCACATCAATAGTGCTTAGCCATGCCCTTCCCATTATGATTGGAAAGTCCCCCTTACTGTTGTTCACTTGAATCACTAGGAAGTCAATTGGATATGACCATCTAGCTAATCCTAAGGAAATAGTGATGGACTGGTCGGCCAACTCTAAATGGAAGTTGCTCTTTTTTAATGGAGGTAGGTTCTAGGCCTTGTACATTTCTTGGGATATTAGGTTGACACCGGAACCTAAATCCAAAAGAGCTTTGCATGGCTCATTCCCAGAAATTTGTAGATATATCAGGGGACTCCCAGGGTTGGAGAATTTCCTGGGAAGATGGCCAGTATTGATCCAATCGGTAATAGCATGTGTTAACATGATCGTATGCGTTGAATGCAGTGTTAGGCTCGAAGGGGGCTCTGAAGCTTTATTTGATATGGAGACGTCCAAAGACTCAGTTGCTTGTGGTTGCAAAGGCTTTGTTGGACTATTGGTTCTGAAAAAAGGCATTTTCTTCATATGATTGTCAGAACCAACAATAGGTTGAGGATTAACAGCCCTTATGGCATTTTGTTGCTATGGCTAAGTAGGGAGTTCACCTTGCATTACTAGAGTAGGTGGTAATGGAGCTATTGGTGGGAGAGATGTGGCCAGATTTGAAGGATGGTACACTTGTGGAATATCGCCCCTAGGAGAGGGAGTCCTATAGTACTCATGGGCTTGGTAGTGATGTTGAGGAGTAACGTGACCAATAGACTCACATGCAAAGATTGGATGTTGCACATAATATCCATATGGGTTAGGTTGCTAGTAAGGATATTGTTGCCTTGGTGGTGGCATTCCCCATGATTGTGGGTGCCACCACTATTGATGTCACTTAATCGGTTATGATGGAGTTCCACTTAGATAATATGTTAAAGGCTGGTGGAATTACCTTGGGTTACCTTGCGGATAAGGTAACCGTTGGGATGTTTGCTGTTTGTTTAATCATGGATTAAGCGCATACACCCTAGATTCCTGCAGATGTGAGATCACAGGGCAACATCCCTTAGGATGGTCATATTGACATATCTCACATCCACTATCATCATATGTATGTAAGTCCACAACCTCTTCAATAATAGCAACTTTACCCTTACCCTTGTTACATGCATTTTCTGCTTCTCTCTTTTTTTTTTGTCACGATCACTACCTCGCTCTCTAGACTCCTCTACTACTTTGAGAATAGTTTGAAGCCTACTATGCAAGGAGTCCCAGATTTGGTCTACCTTTGCCGATACTTCTAATGCTAACTTTTGGATAGGCAAGGTTTTTCTATTCACCATCTCTTCGAGTGGTGACTCTTCCTCATCCTCACAAAATTTTACTCCCTTCTTCCAGAGGGAAGGATCTTGGTTATATTCTTCCACACTCTCTCTCTTTCATAGCTCACCTTCTTCCTTAGCAACTTGCTCTAGTAGTATGTGAATTTGATGGGACCTAAGCTCAAATAACACTGTGAGGGCATAAGTCTCAAGGGTTCTTCTAGTTTCATGCCTAAGCCCATCTATGAGATGGTGTAGTTGATCCCACTGTGAATAACCATGGCTAGGACAATGATGTAATAGTGCATAATAGCAGCCCATGACAGCATCCAAGGGTTCATGACTTCCTTGTTTCCATCCTTGGATTTGCTTTCATAGGTTAGTAACTTGGGAGTATGTTTGGTACTTATTGTTGAAAAATTCTAACATAGTACTCCACCCACATATGGATTCTAGTTCTAAGGACCGGTACCAGCTTTCAGCTTCTTTTACTAGTGTCTGTGGGAACAACTTAAGTTTTTGCCACTCATTTTCTATGTTTTGCAAGGCACACGCATCACGAAATGCTTGTAAGTGATTTTGAGAATCAGCATTATATCCCCCTTCAAATCATGGGATGTTATTCATGTCTAACCTCTTAATCCTACTATCTTTTTGATGCCTTGGTGGAACTCTCACAGCCTTAGTTATGTCTAGCATGCTTCAAGTAGCGAGTAGCGATTCATCATGATCATGTTGTTCATGGCGTCTATCGTGCCTACACTGTTCCCTACTCTCCCTTCTTCTATGTCATGATTCCCTAGAGTGCCCCCATCCTCTGTCTTGGCTATTTCATTTGTGACTTCCACTTTGCTTACCCTTATCCTCACGATCATTTTCTCTATGGCTACATTTGGACACTGAAGGAGAGGGTGAAGGATACGATGAAGGTCAAGAGGAAGGAGAACTGCCACCATGACGGTATCTACTACCTTCTCTTCAGTGGCCTCTGCCTCAATCATGGTTGCAATCAAAATGCCCATCTTTGTCATGTCTCCTTATTCCTTTTTCAGACACTTTGTGTCCATTGGTATTAGCACTTGGGTTATGAATAGTAGAATGAATGTTCTGATACACAACCCTTTGGCCAAAGTCAAGGGGAGGAACATCATTACGTGGATCACTACCTGAGGCAGATTCATCACCCTCAATTTTGCTTAAAACGTGGGGGGCTTCCTTGGACCATTTTTCCTTCAAAGACTTATGGTGTCTCTCCTGTTGCAAATCTCTTTGACATTGCACCTCTGTGGGATGATAGTCCCTCAAATCATAGTCCTGCGTAATGTATTTTGTATGTAAGTGTTGCATGCCTATTCATGTGAGAGCACGAAGAAGCATGTTTGGGACTGAACAGTCAGGAGGTAACACTATGTTACCTTCCAAGTCATGCCAACGCAGCTGTTCATCTTGATGGAGAATAAAGGTGAAGTCAGGTACATATTCATCAGAATGAATATATACCACATGAAAGTATTGATGGATTGGTGTATCAACGTCATGTGTATCCTGTTGCTGATTGCTTCTAGTGTTAGTCCTAGGTGGTGAAGTGCTTTTGTGAGAAGAAGAAGACATCTTGTTTGGTTTAGTGTGCAATGTACTATTATCTTTTTCTTAACCAACCCTAAGGGTTCATTCCAATGATGTGAATGATTTGCTAAGTTCTACTTAGCACACAAATAACTAAGTCCTTAGCAATGGTGCCAATGATGAGTGGCGAGGTACTGCTATGCTAAACCGTACGAATACGAGCATTTCATGCATGATCTAGTCAAATTCCAAGGACTAAGTGCCTATGCGCCTTTGTGGAACAATAATGGGTTGGTTAATTATTATCTTACCAAACTTACTTGTATGTCATGGTTGTATGGTTAAGTAAGCTTGAGGCATATGATTTTTATGGCTTTTATATGTTATATATCCTACGCTAGTAAGGAGGGGGAGAGAGATAACTAAGTAAATAATCTAATTTAGCTACTTATTAAATAAGTTCTAATTACTCCTAACACCAGTATCCATTCCCACTTGCCGTACACATCCTGAACTAGTGTAATGCTACTGAGATTACCAAATGCTAATCGTCACTGGGTTACCAAGCGCTACATGCATGCTCGAAGCGATTGTACCAAGTGTATTTAACTAAGAGAGTTGTAAGGTGAGAGAAATCATTAATCAACTAGGAAAGCATTAAATAATAATTAATGCTAATTAATTTGTTCTAAATGCTACAAGGTTTATCATAAAGTTTGTCTTTATTACTGTACACAAAGTGTGCTCAGGTACACAATGCTTGAATAAAGATCTGTTCACTCTATGACTCCTACTGCGGGCACAAAGAAATAATTCTAACTCTGGGGGGAAGAAATGGCAAGAGTTTGGCTAAGGAAATAACTGTCTAATGTCAAAACCAAGGGCGCCGCTTCTTATTTATAGGCATGAAGACAAGCCCTGATATCAGGTATCCAACATTGCATGGTTGGATTCGATATCGCGGACATGATATCGCAGTTCATCAAATCATAAAACTATTCAAAAAAATAGAGGAGCTAGTAATAATTAAGAAAGAAGTGGAAGACTTATGAATTAGGGTCCATGCTATACGAGGATGAGATATAGAGGAGCAGCCTACTATGATGATTAAGACTAAAGGTACACTTTATGCATAGTCTATTCTTACTCTTTTTGGTCTTAGAGTTAGCCATTCTTTTATTACTAGTCAAATAGTAGACAAATTAAATTTATTTCCTAACAAACTAGAAATTTCATTTTTTTCAAGCTATAAGAAGCTTCTAGCAAGGATACAAGACAAGGAGTGGAAAGTAGATTTATTTGTCATGGATTTAGGTGAATATGATATTAGCTTGGGAATTAAATAGTTAAGTAGGTACAATGGATTTCTCTATTGTAAGACAAAGATGATATAAATGAAGTGAGTAGATGGACAACAAGTCTTGGTTGTAGCAAAAGGAAGATCCAATAAGGTTGACTTGATTTCCTTTAAGAATTTCATAAAAATGTGGAGACATGTTTTATGGATATTGTCAAATTAGAAAATAAGAGGGATGATATAGCTAATATTCTAGTAGTCAATGAATTCCTAGTTTTATTTATAAAGGAATTACTAGGGTTACCTTCAAAAAGAGAAATAGAAGTAGAGATTGCTCTTAAAATAGGAATAGAATTAATTTATGATATACCATATCACATGATCTTAGTCAAGCTAGTAGAGCTTAAGATATAGGTATAAGAACTCTTAGATAAGGTCATATTTGACTTAGTGTTTATTCTTAGGACACTAGTTTTATATATGAAAAAGAAAGATGAAAGTCTAATGCTATGCATTGCCTATAGATGGTTGAATCAAGTTACAATTAAGAATAAATATCCTCTACCTAGGATAAATGACTCACTTGATCAACTTAGGGATGTAGTTATATTTTTCAAAATGGACTTAAAATTTGAAGATCATCAGTTTCGAATTAAATAAGAAGTTTTTTGAAGACTACATTTAAAATAAGATATGGGCAATATAAATTCCTTGTATTATCATTTAGGCTAATAAATTCTCTTGCAATGTTCATGTATTTAATGAATAGTATTTTAAGGGCTTGTCTAGATAAATTCATAACAATATTCATTGATGATATTTTGGTATATTTTAAAAGTGAGAAAGAATATATGGATCTTCTAAGAAAAGTACTACAACTCTTGAGAGAAATTCAAATGTATGCTCAGCCATCTAAGTGCTTATTTTGGCAAAAAGAGATGCAATTTCTTAGTCATATAGTGTCAAAAGTAGGAATTGTAGTTGAGCTAGTAAAGACTAAGTGATTTGAAATTGATCAAGGCCTAGTACTATAATAGAAGTGAGGAGTTTCTTGGGGTTAGAAAGTTACTATTGAAGATTTTTTAAAAATTTTGCTAGAATTGCATATTCCTTAACCAAGTTATTATGAAAAGATTAGTAATTTTAGTGGATAGAGAGGTGTAACCAAGAAATTTTAGAACTAAAGATATATCTCACATCAGCTCCTATTTTAATATCACCTCGTTGAGACAAATCATTGAATGTGTATACTAATGCTCCAAATAAAGGATTAAGATATGTATTCATGTAAGCGAAACATGTTATTGCCTATTGATGAGTGGTGATGCAGTCTCTACATCCAACCATACAAATCATAAGCATTTGTGTGTGACATGATTATAATCCATGAATTAGACTAGCAAAGGTTCTATATAATTAAGCATGTTAGCAAGTCAATATCCTTCCAATTACATTTGTATTGGCCCTAATTTGTATGATTAAGTGTAACTAAGACATATTATCATTTATGTTGTTCAACGATGTTAAAATATATAAAACTATCTAATTAAGCTAAGATATGATGAAATAAATCCTAAGGTCACCTATGCAATAAGCAGTCATTTCCAATTAACTATACCCACCCTAAACTTATGCTATTATGGCTAGTTTACCAAGTTTCCATTGCTAGGTATGTTTGAAATAATGTGACTATGTACTTCTCACTCTTCCATCTATGTTTACTTTGATGTTAAGGAGAGTAGGATGTTGTAGAAGGTTTTACTTTGATGTTATGATGTTTTCTTTTCATGTATTATGGGATATAACCATGTTTGGATGAAGAAAAGGACCTTAGAAGATTAGGGATTAAGAAAATTTCCAAAAAGAGTAAGAAGGGGCCAAAACCTTTCATGTATGACCCATGCTCTAAGAGGTAAAATCCTCTTCAAAAAATTATAAATAGGAATGTACCCTTCCCATTATAACTTATCTTTCTTCTGCATTTTGAGTTGAAGTAAATAGAAGCTCTTCCTTCCTTCAAATCTTGAGTATTTTGTGCAAGTTATATGTGCTTGGGAAGCTCTCTTAGCTCTCTTCTTTTTTCTTTCTTACATCATTGAAGCATTGTCATCTCATTTTTTGAGTGAGTCCTTTTATAGGTTCTTCTCCCAATTTCTCTTAAGCTTTTATTTCATAGTTTCTCACAAATTTTATGTTTTCTCTCAAGTCTCTGATATGCATGTTTTAATTGGAAGTTTTTTAAGTTTCTGAAGTTACATAAAAGTATGGTTGTGTTTGTACTTAAGTTTGAATTAATTTAGAAGTGTTTCATGGTGTAAATCAAGGGACTCACTCCCCAATTTTAAATTCAAGCTATTTTCCAAGTTCTTGTTTATGGGTTTTTCCCTTTTATGTAAAATTTGGTGTAAAAGCACATAAGTCTTCTTTCATATGCTTATCTCAAGATTATTTAACTTGCTAGAGTCTTCTCTTATATGTGTTTCATGTTGTCAAAAGCATTTTAAGGCTGTTTGAGGAAGAATTAAGAGTTTATGCAAGTTTATGATATTTTTATGCTTTCATCACATATGTGTTAAATTCAAGATTTATTTGTTATTTATCTTGTAATTCATTCAAGACTTAGCATATTTAGAGGATGTATGACATATTTCTAATCTTTATCTATTAAGTTTGAGGATTAGATTTGTTGTATTTTCCTTCAAAGTTTAGTTTTAGCACCGTTCTCCATTTCCTATAAGACCATGACTCAACTAGGAGCTTACCATGACTCATGATATATACATAGGTACTTTCAGTTGATGAAAACCTCACTATAACTTGTGGTGATCAACCATGACTTTCCCATGATCTATGGTGCTAGACCATGGCTTTACCACAACTTGTGATTCTTAACCACCACTTGAACATGACACATGGTCTACTTATGGTCCGTTTTTTAATAATTCCATGACTCGCGGTCTACTTGTGAGTAGTTTGAAGTATATCCAAAGTACTATGAAGGCCAAAACATTCATCCCAAATTAACCATGACTCGTTCTCAATTGAGAGTTAATTTTTCTTTATTTTTGGATGACCAAGACCCATAGTGGGGCTCATGGTATTATAGCATGACTTGATCATAAATCATGGTCAATCACCATGACCTATG
Source organism: Gnetum montanum (assembly GCA_015680685.1). Taxonomy (NCBI): domain Eukaryota; kingdom Viridiplantae; phylum Streptophyta; class Gnetopsida; order Gnetales; family Gnetaceae; genus Gnetum; species Gnetum montanum. The sequence goes on from MNCI01011598.1 coordinate 157,989, forward strand.
ATAAGATGCCATAACTCATGATTTTCCATATCACAACTAGCTCTAATGAAACTATAATTTTTATAGTCAATAGTTTAGAAAGACCTTATTCTATTGCCATCCTGTGATAGGATGTACGAACTAATAACATTGCTCAGATTATCAATAACAATGTATTTATGCTTAGAAATGGCGGTACTCATTTTGTATATTTAACATAAATTTTGGAATTAAATTATTAACTAAGTACATGAAAGGAAATAGTAAAAAAAGTAAATTGTTGATAAAAAATAACTAAATAAGTCAAAGTGCTATAATGAAGGTGAAGTAATTTTGATCTTATTTTCATCATGAATTGTGTTAAGGTACAATATTACTTTATTAAGACTTTATTCAATTAATTCAAGTTCACACTACAGGTACTCACTAACTATTTCTATGGCTAGGAAGTCAAATTACAAGAGTTTTGCTACTATGGTGACTGAATGATGCATTTAATGTAGTAGGTGGATGGTATTTATAAACTTTACCTACCCTAAATAGATTGTATCTATAGTGTCATATGAAAGCATATGATATTGTAGCTATGATATCGTAGATGCGATGTTGCACCTGAATTATTACTTGTTTATCATATCCCCATGACGACTAAAAATTCATCCTTAAGTTAGAAAAAAGTGAGATAAATCTTGTTAGAAAATTATGAAGGTGATGTGAATAAAAAAATAACTTGAATTGACTCAAGTATCACATTACATTAGCTATTTAAGTTATTTAAATAATGATATAATACTAGATAGACATCAAAAAGATTACAAAATTGGCAAATCTTTCAAAAACTTACTTCAACAACAGGCCTTCATGGTGTTCCTGGTGGTAGTGGTTGCTCCTATTGTGGTAGTTTCTATGGTTGATTAGTAGCTTGGCCATCCATATGGAAATCATTAAGAATGATCTAGTAATTATCAAATTTTTCTTATGCGTAATTTCTAGCCTAAGCTAAGTTGGCCATGTTTGTTGTTGTTGGGATTTTCCATGGATATGGAATATTTAGAAACTTTTTATTTTCTTGAACAAACTAGATAATAAAAAATTTTCATTCAATATCAAATGCTCGAACTTTCTCCTTAAGCTCTTGATAATTTTTTAGTTATCTTGCTAGATCCTCTATGACATCATATTGCCTAGTGTAGTGGGTTTAGAGAATTTTGGCTTAGCTATTAGTACTTGTAATTTCTTCTTTGTCTCATCAAGGAGTTTGCTCCCATGATCAAGCATTTTGAATGTTCCCATTTCTTGCTTTTCCAGTTCATTCTAAGGATAGTTAGCTATTAACATGATAAGATTAACATAGCTAAGATTAGCAAGTTCCATGAAGTGGATTATTTTTTCAATCTATAGGTCCTTAACTTTGATTTCTTCTTGGTCTACCGCTATGATTCTATTAAAGATTATTTTCCAAGTAGCATCTATAGATTGTTGCAAAGTAGCATTAATGTGGATCTTAGCTACCTTGATCTCCTTCATTCTTATCTCTTTTTGGAGGTCTACTTGATCCTTGTAATATCTTTTGAACATATTTTTCTAGGTTTCAATCTCTATTATAGATCTTTATTATAATGATATAATCTATGCCATTGATATATTTCTATTTTCACATCCTAACCTCTTGATATCAACATCTACCTTAACAAATTATTCATAGAGGTATCTTAGTTAATTTTTCAACTAATCTTTTTCTTTGGCTACTTGTGTCAAACTCTTACCAATTCCTTATTTTCTTCTTCCAAAATAAGGATGATCATTCAATGTCCATATTTTCTTACTTCATCTTTGAATTCATCTCATGTGGCCTTCTTCCTATTAACTTTTAACTGATGTTGCTTGATCCTTAAATGGTCAATTTCTGTTTTGAACTTATGAAGCAATTTTAAAGCAACAAACCTAGCTAGGTCTTATAATTGAGCATGAAGTTGGGTGAACTCATCTTCCAAGCTCTACACTTTTGATTATGCATTTTGAAGTCTAGTTTCTATAATCACTAATGTTCCCTAGGTTGAAATTAATTTAGACTACATTACTATGACATTTTAAGAAATTTAAAAAATATATTGAATATTCTATTCCATTTGTAGCAATTAATTCAACATGTCCTCATATTGCTCCATGCTCATTATTCCAACACTAGTAGATACTTAAACGTCTTGCATCCTAGTGCGATCAAGAATGGGTGTTTTTGAAATGTTTAAAGCTACACTAATATGATCAACAACATCTTTAGTAGTAGCTTTTATCCTTCATGAGGCATAGCTAGGATTGTGGCCTCATCGCTTGATGTACAGGCTACTTTGAATGTAGTTGCATTACTATAAATTTAAGCTATCCAGTCATCCCTTATGTGATTTATTGAGATTTGACTAGTGACAAGATACATAGAGACTTTAGATTCATCCATGAATATACTTAATAAATACTAAAAATCTCTTGGCCTCTATTTCATGGTTTGTAACATTTCTTATAGATGATTCATGATGGGTTAAAAGACCCCACAATCTATTGTAGGGACATGTGTAATTGATCCTACACCTTCAATTTCTACTACTAGAATGTGCTTTTCCTTAATCCTTCTTGGTAGGTATTGGTTTGATCATCTCTATGTATGATGCATTTAGAACTCTTCTAATTATATAATTTGTGTACCCACATATTCTAGCTTGCTTGTAAAGCTTTTTGGTAAGGTAAGAAAATGAAAGTATTATCTTCCTTGATTAATTTTACTCAAATTCTTTCAATATGTAGAAAAAGAAGATGAGTCATGTTTGCTAGCTACCTCTTACTTAGAATGACATTTTCATTTATTTCATAAGTTGAGATTCTATTTACGCTCTTGGTAAGGTCAATGTGATATGTTTCTATTTTGAAATATATTCTCTTATCCAAAGATAGGGATCCAAATATCTTTCTTTTGTCTTCATAGGCTCTCTCCAATCACAAATTTCCTATTTCTATATCTAACCTAGTAGTTATTGCAATTGTTTCTATACTAGTGTCGGGTAATCATGGTGCTATAGTAATAACCTTAACAAAATAGAATACTGAGACCTTTGTAATCTTTATTATAGAGTTTTCTTGTTGGTTGTGTTAGAACTGGTATGTTTCCCTAAGGAACCATTCTCTGCTAGTTAAAATTTTTGGGCAAAATGAAAATACTTGCTACTAGTCTTGTATCTTCTATGGTGCAAACTCTAGAAGATATTGGCCATGTATTACTTCTAGTCACTAAGGATCAATTGTTAGTCTTTCATAAATTTGTCATGATGACTTTGATTCTTATAATCCTTTGGTTTTGATCAAAACTAAAAAAATGTGATATTTTTGGTGTAAGGTGATTATGAAATATCATTTTATAGGCTCTAACATAATCATATTAGCATGGTATTAGTGAATTTATAATTAAGTTTTATTATTTTTATCATTAATTATCTTGTGGATTCAAAAAATGGGTGTTAGAAAATTTTTTAAAATTCACTATTATGGTTCCCCACAATGAAGAGCTTAACTATGGAAGCTTAAAGGTTTTTGAATCAGTCAAATAGAGCTCTCAAATTGAAAGTTATGACACTTGGAATTCTTTAGACTATCGAAATGGTAAAAAATCCTTGTGTGTTTGAATTGAAATGTGAAACATTGACTAAGGGACATTGTGTGTATATACACTAGTTTTCAAGGTTGATATCTGATGAGTGGCAAGGTATCCCTACACTCAACTATACGAATACAAGTGTTCACGCACGATCCAGTTGAACTCTGTGGATGGGCTAGTTGTGGTATCTAGATCATTACACATTGATCGCAGTTTGTTGTCTTCCCACTTGGACTAGTATTTTCTTTATCACATATGGTTTAGTCCAGAGTGACGTGTATGATGTGGGCCTAAACTAGTGCTACTCCTAGAGGTAATGGAAAATAACTTTGTTTTAGTTAAGAGGGAGTGGGAGAAGAGAATCTAAGCTAGCCTAAGTGTGATGAGCATCTGTCCTTAATCATCTGTATGCATCTTGGACCTCGTGTATTACTTCTGGGATTACCAAGCACACATTACTTGAGTGCTCCTAGATACACTACTGGGTTACCAAGTAGTTACACTTCAATGTTTGTGATTAAGTCGTACTCATTTCACATTTAACAATAGGAATAGTAAATGATGGTAAAGAAATATTAACTAAGAAAATAATAAATAACAATAACAATTAACAATAACAGTTAAACAATTAAAACTAAGTGAATGCTGCAATGATGGAGTAATCTTGATCTTTATTACCGATCATGTGTATGTCCAAGTACGTCACACTCAAATAAAGGTTTTGTACAATTACAATCATCACACTGTGGGCATGCACTTGGGAAAATATTCTAACTCTTACGGGAACAAACTATAAGAGTTTGGCTACAACTACTCAAAATATGCATAAGTGCGGCAGGTGTGCACTTATTACATGGGTTACAAATATCAAAAAAAAAAAAAATAGAATTAATGGCAATGCTTCATTGAGTGGTTTAGGAGAATATAATTACAAGGAATACAACCAATAGGTTCACCATTATTCAAAGGAAAATTCCTTAAATGAAAAGTTATCTCCTACATTTCATGATGGTAAGTATCATGGAATGAATCAATCAAATCAACTTGAAATATGGGAAAAGACTTTAAAAACTCAAAATCCAATGATAGAATAACCAAATCAAGATTAGGGTGACCTTGCAATTGGAACAAAAGTTCATAGATGGAATTTAAGTGTTGTTGCATCTTAGTATAATAACCTTATTGGTCTACATATAGAGAATTTACCACCCATATATTATTGTGTTTGTCTTTAATATTTTGACCTAAGTAAAAAACAATCTTGTACATAGAAATGGATTCTATTATTAACAGAACATGTAAATAAAATTTTCAATATGTGGAAAGATAAAGTAAATGAAGAGAATAAATTAGGAAAATAAAAAAATATTTGGAGATTTTAACTTAAATAAACGCTATACATGGACATGAAAAATGAGATAGTTGGAAAGTAATGAAAGAGACATGTTTGACAAACTAATGGGAGAATAATCAAGGGACTAATTTATACTTAGTAATAATGAGATTTCAGCAACACTTCTTAGAAGCATCAAATCAAGGGCACATCTTGAGACCTTGTCAATAGATTGAGAGTCCTCAAAGGAAACTCTTCATACCTCCTCAAGGTCCTTAAGACCTCCTCAAAAGCACTCAAGGCCATCTTTAGAAGCCAAAATATGTCCTAATAACTTTTTTAAGAAATCAAGAAATTTACCCAAGTATTCTAATTGCGTCCTCAAGAAACTCAAAAATCAATCAACTTCTAAAGAATTTGAGCACTAGAAAAGAGATATTAAGACCTTCTCAAAAAGATGGAGGATCTTATCAATGACTTCTAAAAATTCCTTGAGATTTTCAAAACTTCCCTTAAAGATGTACTTTCATGCTTCTTTGAGCTCATAGAGCATCTTGAGATCTTCTCAAAGGATTAATAAGCCTTCAAAGAAGTTTCTTAATACCCTCTTGAGAAACTCAAGATCCTCTTAAGCTCTATCTATTTAAATCATGAACAACAAAAAGCATTATAACCTAATCATCATCTCTTTATGACCTAATAAAATTAAAAACTACAAAACATATGGCATGCTAACAATACACATTGGGTCCCATGGCCCTAGTATAAAATTTAAAGCTTAAAATCAATTATTGTCCACCAACTTAACATAAGAGTGAAAGAGCTTAAGAGCTACTTGAGAGAAACTTAAGGATCCTTCAAGGAACTTGAAATCTTACTAAGATCTCAAAACCCCCTTGGCCTTAAGAATTTCTTAAGCACTCAAGACTCTCTTTAGCTCTCAATCCTCACTACATTTAATAATAAAAATAATAAACTAAAAATACTAAAGGACATAAATCTATACCATGCCACATTATTAAATATACAAATGGATCCTAGGTATACAAGACTTTGAATTTCTCAATCCATCATTCATACACATTTCCCTTAAAGTGATACTCCTATTTATTACAAGCTAAGATCCTCTAGAAATCCTTGGGCATCCTCTTGATCTTGATCATCACTTCCTTCTAGAAAGTCGAGATCCTCTTGATCCTAATTGAGACCCCCTCAACCCTTTCTTGGATCATCGATGATCAACCTTTAAGATCCCTTACCTATCTTGGAAACCCTCTCAACTGCAAGTATTTGAAAAAAAAATGATATATGTTATTCTATATTGTTATTTTATACTATCACTCTCTATCATAGGAATTCCAATGATAACACCAAGAAACTTCTAGTTGAAAGATAAGTCCTTATATAGTAAGAAATTCAAATAGGAAATAGGATAATGGCCATGATTTTCTTGCAGTTTTTCTCTATTTTTTTCATATGCTAGTGAAAGTTAAGGATTTGATGATACTATTAGTTCATCCTAAGTAGGGAGTCTCGGTAATCTCATACTTAAAATGGGTGTTTAACACCTCAAAGATGAGTGAAGTTTAGAAGGATTTTCTAAGAAGGATGATCCTTTAATAGTATCACGAAGAAAAATTGTTCATCTATAACATCAGTAAATATTATAATAAAAAGAGATGCCTAAGTATGCCTAAAATTTTTTATGAATTTCTTATGTAGATATTGTAGCTCAAATGGATTTTTCTAAAATCTTGGTTAATACGAGAATTTCTATTTTTTCTAATTGGATTTCAAATCAATCTTGAAGGACATTTATTTGCATAAAGGACAAATATAACATCTACATCATATATGAATATTACTATAATTATGATGAGAAATCCTAACCAAATGAATTTAGAACTATTGTAAGGGGGGATGATGTCATCATTACTTTGAAGGATTTGCAGTCATCCTTAAGCATTCAACCCGTAAGAGGAATCAACTTGCTAAATAAGACCTCTCATCAAGTTTAAAAAGCCTTAACTAAATAATTATGTAACTATACTGCTACTAGTGATAAAAGAGTCAAAATAGATAAAAATGTTTATTACAAACCCTTCTTATCAAGTCATATTATAACTACAAACTTACTACCTATTTCTAACAAACAATCATGAACTAGTATAACAACAATCCAATTTTATGATTATGTCAATTAAAGAGGCATTAATATTCTTGAAGCTATCTTTATTAGGATGAAGAGTGTTAAGTAGTGATGAATCATGGTTTGCTAGGCCCCGATACCAGGTACACGATATTTTGTATGCAATATTGTAGCCTAGATACGATATCGTATACATGATATCATGATTTCTGTGTCAACCTATAAATATAGCATTCAAGCACATAGTGAGGGAGTCTTTTGGTAAGTCTTTAGGTCGAGTCTTTTTGTCAATTTCTAGTTAGTTTTTAGTTCTTTTCCCAAGTGCATGCTCGTAGTGTAATGCTTGTGATTGTATGGAACCTTTGTTTGAGTGTAACATACTTGGACATGCACACAACTGACAATAAAGATCGAGATTACTTCATCATTGCAGCATTCACTTAGCTTTTACTTATTTTACTTGTTAATTATTTATTTTTTTCCTAGTTAATATTTATTTTATTTTCATTTACTATTCCTATTATTAACGTGGATTGAGTACGTCTTAATCACGAACATTTAAGTGTAACTACATGGTAACCCAGTAGCACTTGGTAATCACAAAAGTAGTACACGAAGTTCAAGATGTGTATAGATGATTAAGGATAGATGCTCATCACACTTAGGCTAGCTTAGATTCTATTTTCTGTTGCTTATTAGCTTAATAAAGTTATTTCTCATTTTCTTTAGGAGTAGCCTAGTATTAGAAATCACATCATACACCTCACTCTAGACTAAACCATACGTGACAAAGCAAATACTAGTCCAGGTGGGAAGACAACAAACTACGATCAACATATAACTATCTAGCTACCACAACCAGTCCATCTATGAAGTTTGACTGAATCATGCATACACGCTCATATTTGTATGGTTGAGCTTAGGGGTACCTCACTACTCATCATTGGTGCCATTGCCGGGGATGGTGCTAGTTATCTAGATTAGTTATATCATACAAGATCACTATAACAATGTATTAATGATATATCTTTTAGGCAAAGAAATTAAATTCAATTGATTCACACACAATTCATGAAAATGTCTCTCTCATAGGATAACGATAACACAACATCTAGTGAGGCAATTCATTGGAGAACTAATGCAATTTATGACAAAGAAGAAGTTTGGAGTACTGAATCTTATGCAAGAGTTTCATATGTTCATGGACAGCCCAATGATACTCAAGGACTCTTGTCATCCAACTCAAACACCTCTAGTGAGGATGGGACATCCCATAGAACGAGGGGGCCCAGAGGGCCTAGGACCTTCTCAATGGTTAGCAAGAGTACATCAAGGGATGATTGGTAGACTTACAAAAGTCATGATGAGTCTTCTAGTTCCCTCTCTTACTCTACTCTCTCAACGTCAAGTTGTGATATGGACGACTATTCCTCAAGGGGTTGGAATAGCAATAAAAATGAAACCCATGGGAAAAATTAGGAACACCAACATGAACATAGACAACATCATCCCAACTCACGAACTCACAACCTACTTAGTGATAATGGACCCCTACTAGCCACTAAGAGCCTAATGCATTTAACAAAGGTTGTTCAAATATCCTACAGGAATCATAAGAAAAGCTATCTACCTAGGCTTGATTTAAACAACTTTCAAAAGTTCTTAGGAGGCTATGATCTAGATCTGCAACACCATTTACAAGCCTTCTATGATGCCTATGTATGGAACAACATTGATAATGGGTGGAAAAGACTTAAGCTCTTTCTTATGACACTCATTGACCAAGAAAAAGTATGGTATAGGTCTTTAAAGCTGAAATCAATTTCCATTGGTCGACAATGGTGGAACTCTTCAATGAGAGATATCAACCCTATGCAAGAGTGTTAGCCTTGAGGAGACAAATCCAAGAGTGGAAACAAGGGAAACATGAATCCTTGGACATGGCCTTAGAAAGATATTACTCGTTGTTAAACAAATGCCTAGGCCATGGGTTCTTTGAGGAAAGGCTAATGTGTCACATCATGGATAGACTTCATAATGAAACAAGGAAGACCATAGGGATGTATGTCACAGGTCAACTATATGAACTACAAACCCACCAATTCCAAGAGCTTATTAAGTGGGTAGAAAAAGAAGGAGAAATAGCCAAATGGGAGAATGTTGAAAAATCTCAACATTACCAAACTCTTAAAGTAAGGAAGGTCCATAATCATGAAGAGGAGAAATCAACTCACCTCAAGGATATTGAACCATCCCCATCTTTGCCAATACTAAAATCACTAGAAGAAATTGAGGCAAAGATCAATAGGATGATGGAATGGGTACATGAAAGATGTGGAGAATATACAGACATTATTCAAGGAAAAACCATGCAAGATAACCCTAACAATCAGAGCAAATAGAGGATGCCAAACCTAGAAACAAGATAGAGCACCCTTTGACAATCGAGAAGGGCTAAAGGAAATAAGGATAGGGGCTCAATTGAAAATCATAAGTATCAATGCGATGTTCACTTGTACAATCACCCCAAAGGCCAATGCCCAATTTTGTCACATCTGCATGAGCATTAGGGAGGAATGCTACATCTAGATTTCATATAGAAGTATCATGTTCAACTGCAATGGCAAAACCCCTAGTCTTGGGTGAGATCACTGTCAAACTGGCCACACCCTTCGTACCATCCAAAACCAAGTGCTTATTATGTTCAACACCTTGTTTCTTGAATTGGATCAACATTCTCTACTTCACCTCATTGTTATCATTCTCTTGAGTATTATCAACCCATGTCTTCTCCTACAGGATCACCACCTCATGTTCCTTACACTTCTCCTTACACTTCTTATCCTTCACCTCCTTCTACATCTCCACCAGTAGTATCAAAAGGTTTGGCACCACAGTGCCAACCAATGAACATTACTTGTGCTACTACTATCAATAGCAGTGGGAATCCCCCACATCATCGAAAGCATCCTTTCTTTAGGCATGGGCATAGAAAGAAGCAACACAGCTCTAGAACCACTGCATCCTCCAACCCAGCACAAGCCCAACACGGTGATGCACCTTCCTCTTCAAACTCAACACCCCCTATTACCTTATCTAGGCCACCAATTGAGGCTCCAACAACCATGCAAACCAATGAATATAACCACGTGGAGAGACATATCGATCCTTGCATACCATCTTATGGTTACAGGTGCCATAGTGGGTCAGCTTCTTATCACATGACCACATCTTATAATCTACCCACTATGCCTATTTTAATCAAGTGTGTGAACCCTAGTTTGGGTACATTCCTACCACCACATCCAAAGACACCTGGTGGTTTGGATATGACTAGACCCCAATATTTACAACATGCATGGATCCTAATTTTCCATTTATTAATTCTCACCATGATCAAAGGTTCAATCATGGGGGACACCCCCCATTCTAACAAGTAGAATTAGTAAATGTTTTTCTTTTTCTTTGGTTTTACAATTTTTTGTTTTCTGATTTTTCGTTTTCTAATTTTTCATCTTTCAATTTGTTATTTTATCTTTTTGTGGGTAATCTTATCTATGAATACAACACTTATGTAACCAGTCAGTTGAGGTGTTATTCTATGTTATCAAGTCACAAGCGACTAATTATTTGGACAGTGAGCCCACAACATCCACCCACCCATTCTATTAATAATAGGTTCTACTCTGGGTATGATGATATTCTTGTTATCATTAATACTTAAAGTAACCTTGTACTTATTATGCCCAAAGCAAAGAGTGAAGAACTAAGAGGGAATGGCAAGGGTGTGATATCAAGGGGACTTGTGGATTCTCTTTGGTGACATCTATATGTGCTATCATGCGGCTTGGTTATACTAAGATCCTTGTAGATTTAACGAAAAATGGGAGTAAGAGTGTGATAAAGAAACTTAATAAAGGAACTCAATGCTATTCTAGAGGGTCCCATTGGAAAGACATGCACCCATGCCTAAAGATTGGTGGCCTCTTCGGATTCCCATTGAGAAACATGAAGTGCAAAAGTGGCCAAAAGAAGAAAAAGAAGAGAAAGAAGAAAAAATAGCAAAGAAAAGATCAAGAAAAATGTGTTACAAACAAATTCAAATCACTCCTCCCTTGCACAAAATGCCAAGTGATCGTACACCTTGCTGTCATGATGCTCTTATAATTTTCTATCATCAGGATGACATAATGCAATGTCACTGATTAGAGGTATGGACTTGGTTTTGATCTTGGAGTGAAAGACTAATGGTACCTTAATCATGCACAACACTTTGGATTCATTGTGCCTGGGGTAAGTTACTTCATGTCCCGATCTCTACAATCCCTTCTATAATTTTTCTCATCCCACTGTCTAAGTATTTCTAACTTGTATCTTGTGTGGCATAGAATTCATACCTCATCGCAGTGGTATTTAACATGTGTGTGTTTTATTGCATAGGTGTGGATTGCATTTAATCCTTCTGGTGCTTACGGACATTTTAAGATGTGGTTATGCAAGGGCATGATCAGTTGGAACCTGTTTTGGGGAGGACCCACTTGTGTGACATTTATAATTTGTACTTGTTACACACCACCATGTCATCTGATATCCTTTGAGTACTGCATTGTCAAATTTATTCTTTCCTTTATCATCATTTCAACCAAACATTCCTTTGCACCATTACATGTCCTTTTTCCTCAGCCTATTCAAGAACTTCATTGTATAATTCCACTTCATTACACTTTTGGTACCTTAATGACCACTTAACATTATCCCAGATCTTTCAAATCTACCTCAAATCCTTCATTTTTTTCTGTGGAAACTCAAAAATTCATCAATTTTCCTAAGTACTCTATTCTGGATGGGATGCAATATTGGGTAACCGATATTGGGTCCGACACAATAGCAGGTCCATGCTATTACATATGCAATGTCACGTCAACAAAACCTATATATATGGATCTCCCCATGTGCATAGAAATCATTTTCAACTATTCATGCAAGGGGAATTGTTGCAATTTTCTTCAATGATTTTTCACACTTTGCACACCTACCATTTAACCGTCCATATCTCGCTCATTAATGCTCCAATTTTCCTTCCAATCAAACCTACTTAAACCTGGAGTGCTTAACTTAGTCGTGGGGGAGGGGTATGCTCTAATTTGTGCATAACTTTTTTGAAATTTGCTGTTGCCCAAAGGATATCATAGGGGTAAGTAATCTTAAGAAATGTTAAGAACTCATGCCAAACTAATTTTCTTCCTTCACCCAAATCATGCAACTTATTAATGGAGTCACTTGATCAAATTGGGCCTGACATTAAAAATTTTAGGGGAATTCCTTGAAAAATTTCTAACTCTGAAATCACACTAAGAAATTAAATCTCAAAGATTCATTAAAAGCAATAACTAAGGTATAAGATAATCAAACTTTGTTAAATAACCTTACTAACAATTGATTCCAGTGTGATTACAGATGGCCCCTAAATGAGGACAAGAAGAAGGACCTTCTCAAGGTGCATCCAAATGCCCAAGGAGAGGCAAAGGCCAACGAATTCCTGCAAAACATGAGGCATAATCATTTAGCATCCATCAAGAAACCCCTATTACTGCACAATCCAGGCAAGTAAAAGGTGAAGAAGGTAGGGCACCTGAACAAGGACAACATCTCATGTTATTTCCAAAATGTGTTCAGGCCATTTGGGAAAGGTTCACATCAGCTGTAGTGATCGTGGAACATAATTTTGGACCTTTTACCAAATTTTCCCCTAAGCCAGTGAAAGATCAACTCAAAGGATCTCCACTATGGCATGTCCTGTTAGAAAGTGGAGAATGGTATCTGGGAGAAACTTATCAATTTTGGCATAATAAAGAGGAAGGCACCACTACTGACATTGGTGGGATTTCAGTTAATTTCTACATGAAGGCCATTACAAAAGTTCTAAATATTTTGAATACAGGGCCCAAGGTTGCTCATTTGTCCACCCGCTCTGATGCTAATGCACAAAAAGTATGGCTAAAGAGGACGTATGGAAAGGAGAACAAAACATATGGGGAACTCACCCTTGAAGAGAGAATTTATTTAAAAATTGACACCTATCACATCTTCCCAATGAAGGAACTAAATAGGATTTCTAGCTATGCGACTAGAGGAAGTACAATCTTGATGGACAAAGTTAATGCAAATTTGCCGCATTTGTATCTAATAGAAATATTGAGGTAGTTCAAAGAATGCAAGATAGGAAATTTTGCATTGCCCTTTCCATGTCTGATCAGGAAGTTGTGCCGATGTGCTAGAATTTTGGGGTACACTGATTATGTCCTTAGAAAGGCTCAAAATGCTTCATACACCAAATTACTAAAGCCACTAGCACCAAGAAACGATGTTGGTGAGACACTGGAGCCTGAATAGGAGCAGATGGTTGGGCCCACTACACCTTAAACAATAGGGCCTAGCCAACTTTTAGACACAAGGCCTAGTCAACAACAAGAAGCAGGGCCCAACATGTAGCCCACAGGTCAATAGGACCAACTGCCACCACCGTCACAAGATTATCAACTATTAATGAGCCATCTCAAGGCCATTGCAAAAATGATCAGTTGAGGAAGTTACGATGAGGCTAGTCTCTTTAAGGTAATCAATGATGTTGTATAGCCCACGATCTCAATTGATCATGCATGGGGTGAGGTCTCGATACAAATAGGAGGGAAACAACTTTCTGGGAATGTTGCATCATTTCAAGTACAATTAGAAACTAGCAAAGGTGCCATAGTAGTGATCATGCAACACTAGGATGCAGCTAGAGTAGTAGAAGTGGTCACAGACCACATCAAAGAGTCATTTAACATCCATGTTGGGCCACTAGCAGATCTCATAGGAGCATGCAATGCTCAAGTTCTAGCTGGTCCCTTGATGACTCCTGTGAAACATGAGGATGCTCTAGATCGTTTGCTGCAAACAAGACAAGTAATGATGTCCTTGTTTGAAATCCACTAAGATGTCACAACATCATAATCAAACCTCATTTCCATGAAGGAAAAGCTGGTCATGGCTAAGGTTGGGGCCAAACATGCAAAAGATGAGTTAAGAAGACTCCAGAAGAAGTTTGTTTCCCTACAAGCTGCACAACGGAATCCGTCCCAACTTATTCTAGCCAACCAGCTAAAATTATTTAGGACAGAGCAATTGAATAAATTATTAGAGGAGAATAAAAGGGTAGCAATGAAAAAGGAGAAGGTAGATTAGGATTCTTTGAAAGAACAAGCTCAAACATATGAACATGCAATAGCACTCAAAGTATTACAGGAAGAAAACAAACTCCTTGTTGCTGAAAATCTTTGGTTGACAACAATTGAAAAATAAAAGAATGTTCTCAAGGAAAATTTTCAACAAATGTGAGAACAACTAATAAGGATCAACCAAGACATGAATTGCTTAGCAAGAGAGAACATGACCCTCTCAATGGAGGAGGTATGCGCCATCCATTAGAAGATGGCCATTGAAATAAGCGTGTGGAAAAATGAAGCTAAGCAACATGAAAAATTGAAGGAGCATTTCCAGAACTAGGTGGGGATGTATAAAAAAATAATTGAAAAATAAATCCATATGGCTAAGATCCACATCAACTCTTTTAGTGCTCAAAACACTGAGTGGTGGGCCATATTGAACACTTATGCCTTTGCCCACCAAGCAAAATTAAAGAGTTGGGACCTACAGATCTAGGATCTCACTGAATACATGGAGTTGACAAACCTATGGTATGTTAACTTGGCCATGTTAATAGCAGGATGCTCAAGGACCAAGTTGAAAAGCAAGTAGCTACCACCTATGCCAAATATGAAATAGAGTTTGCTAAACAAAAAAAGACACTACAGAAATTAGAGGTAGCAAATTCTGAGTTAGAGGTGGTAAAAGTTAGATAACAAGGCTAGAAAGATGTTTCAATAGATTTGGCTCAATAGCTCATAAATTATCAAGAATTTAGAGACAAAGCCAAATCCTACGAGGAGGAACAACGACTATTTGCGGCATGGTATGTCAAAGCTAATCAAATATTCTTGCAACTGCCATGTCCATGGGAGGTGCCAACTCCATCAAACATTGAAAAATCAACATGGATGATACATGATCCCTGAACAAAGGAAGAAAAGATTCAAGCACTCCTTCAGAAGTATCCATTTCCAAAGCTTGGAGCACAGGAATAGGGGAAGAAGCCCATGGAGAAGCCACCACCACCAGGAACCACATGAGTTCTAAAAAATTTTGTATTTTGTATTTTATGTTGGTGTCCCAATTTTTTTTTGTTTAGTCCCACACTGCAGCATGAAATAATCCATAGTCAGTCCATAATCCCATACCTATCCACTGTGTAATCAAATGAACTTGTTCCTCATTTTGTTTGACTCGAGAACAATTTTTTATTCAGTTGTGAGGATATGATGAATCGTGGTTTGCCAAGCCCCAATATCAGGTACATGATATTAGGTATGCAATATCATAGCCTGGATATGATATCATATACACAATATTGTGATTCCTGTGTCAGCCTATAAATATAGCATTCAAGCACACACTGAAGGATTCTTGTGGTAAGTCTTTAGGTCAAGTCTTTTTGTCAGTTTCTAGTTAGTTTTTAGTTCTTTTCCCAAGTGCATGCATGTAGTGTGATGCTTGTGATTGTACGGAACCTTTGTTTGAGTGTGATGTACTTAGACATGTACACAACCAGCAATAAAGATCAAGATTACTCCATCATTATAGCATTCACTTAGCTTTTACTTATTTTACTTGTTAATTATTTATTGTTATTTTCCTAGTTAATATTTCTTTTATTGTCATTTACTATTCTTGTTATTAACATGGAATGAGTATGTCTTAATCATGAATATCTAAGTGTAATTACATGGTAACCCAGTAATGCTTGGTAATGTGTGCTTGGCAATCCCAGAAGTAGTACACGAAGTCCATGATGCGTACGGATGATTAAAGACGGATGCTCATCGTACTTAGCCTAACTTAGATTCTATTTCTTTTTTCTTATTAGTTTAATAAAGTTATTTCTCATTGTCTTTAGGAGTAGCCTAGTATTAGAAATCATATCATACACCTCACTCTGGACTAAACCATACATAACAAAGCAAATACTAGTCCAAGTGGGAAGACAATGAACTGCGATCAATGTATAACTGTCTAGCTACCACAACTAGTCCATCTATGGAGTTCGATCAGATCGCACGTACATGCTTGTATTCGTATGGTTGAGTGTAAGGCTACCTCACCACTCATCAAGTAGTTTCATGGTACTATATCCCCTGCTTTTCTATTTGTATATGTTATGTATTATTACAAAAAGTCTTTAGGTTGGTGATGATGATTAAAACCCATAAAACATCCACTATCAAGTAATTATTTGGGGTAGGTAACTTGGATAAATTACCTCAAAACCTTATTATAACTATTACCTCTCTTTTAAAACAAATTTCATAGCTCATCATCTAGTGCCAGCAACAATAGTTAACTTAGTATGATGATAGAATTAAGAAATAATCAACTCATATTCAACACCTTCTTGAAAATCAAGAACTTACCCTTTATAAGAAAGAAAAAAATGCTTTTTCTAGAAAAGTAATAGAGATTATTCAATCCATGTGTGTCAAACTAAGCTTAGAAATTATTAATAGATGGATGTCTGTATTTCACGATGCCTCTAGGGTAACTAATAAAATAAAAGAGGATATGTTGGAAAGTTGGAAAGGAGTGAAGAAAACATTCAAGAAATATCTAACTAAAATAAAAAACATTGAACCTATAAACAATGAGGCCTTAAAAACCTAAACACTAGAATATAGACTAACTTAATTAATTTTGTCAAGTTAACTAATAGTTTGGAAAAATACTAGGAGGAACTCATCCAAATCTCTAGGGATCTATAGAAAAAGGAAGGCAAGTAGCTAGTTCCAGCTCTAGCACTGCAATTGAAGAATTTTTCAAAGAAGATTATCTTAATTAGTTGCTGAGATCATCAACCCTTGAGTTTGGTGTGATGAGAGTTGAGTAGACTCAAGCATTATTATCTATATTTTCATTATTATTATCATTATAGTCACTTAATTATCTTTATTTTCTTATAGCTTCAAATCATTCTAGGGAGGATAAACCCACTAATAGGTAGTTGCAAGACAAAGAAACATTTTATATGATTTTGGATAGTATTTGAATGTGATAATTTTCTAGCTGACTAGTAACTGTATGAACCACACTGGAAGTTACCTAAGAAATGGTTATGTTCTTAGTCCATATAAATATTATAGAAGGAGATGATATTTAAAAAATGAATGAAAGTTATTATTTTGGTTTTACATTATATCCTACTTAAGCATCTATTGAATGATGGCACATGACATTAGGAGGAGGTTTTTATGAAGGACATCCACTAGTGTTAGACTTATTCTAGTAATCAATAACTTTATTTTATTTACTTTCATATAAAGAAAGTATTTTTTTTCTTAAAATTTATTCTATTTACTTTAATATAAAGAAAGTATTTTTTTTCTTACTTTTCGACAAAGAAAGTATTATTTACTTAAGGTATAAATTTCTTCTTATTTTGCTTCCTAGTTACATGTCATCTCAAATGTCTACTCACTTCCTAAATAGAAAAATGAGCCAATCATATATCTATGAATGTTATTTTATTTACTTCAAAATGATTAGTTAAGTTTGGGTGATAACCCTAATTCACTATATTACTTTGACATTATGTTTCCATTATTTTTACTGTATTTTTTAGTGTATGAAAATATTTTTAGAATTTGCATTGTTAAAAAAAATATTATTAGTAAAACATATTATTGCCCTGATTTTGACCCATCATTTATTTTTCTATAATACCATGGCTTGGTCATAATTCATGGTAACATTAAAAAAACTAAGATATCTGGAGATTGCAATGGTGGATTTTAATTACCTTTATATGGATGGATTTGAGAAGAGGAACAATCTATCACTAAAATTCTTTTGAATTAATGAAAAGAAATCTCACAGCAATATAAATCACATATGTGACTATTCAACTTCAATCTAAAAGATGAGACTTCCTTGAATTTTCATTTAAAGTAATATAAATTCATTAATAATGAATTATGATTATGAACACTAATATGTGAGATTGAGAAAAGGCTCTATGAAGTTTCAATTTAAAATAATTGAAGAATGATAATCATGGGAATTAGGAAGAAAAAAAAAGAGGTAATGAAGAGAATGGAAATTCATACAGCTACTTAGTTTTTTCAAATCTTGCATCATTATATGGCCTTGATATTTATGCATAAATAGTGGGGTCATGTTAGGGGATAATGAAGAGACAATCCCCACAAAAAATAATGTATCAAATCAAAGAAATGAATGAGATTTGGAACCATTATTAAATACGTCCACTCATAATTCTAAGATTTTGAAACAAAAATAAAAAATGAAAAAGAGACAAAATAATTTATTATCTCTTTTTCATTATCTTTATTCTAGGTCAAAAATTCCACTAGACACTAACTTTATCAACCTATAGTGTATGAACCTGGAAATGTATGATCCATTTTCCAAATTCTTGTCTACAAGTTTACTCATGGGGGAGATACCCTCTTGAAAATCAAGAGCTAATAAGTGCATTTTTACCTTTTTCAATTTTACATATTTTTGTTTTGTAATTTATTATAATTTTCAACTTCATTTCTTCATATGTTTTCATTTTCCATTTCTTATAATTTTTAATATTTCTTTTATAATTTTTTGATTTCTTTGAGTTATATGTGTCTTCTTGTATTTTCATTAATACATTGTTGCTTATGTGCATGAGCCAAGTGTGTTATTTGAATTATGTCTTATACTATTAGAATATTAGAAGAATAATTATGCAAATGCAATGAGATCAGATTGTTCATCTCTTCATTTCTACAAGTAAGAGATTCTTAACATAGAAGTATTGTGATTCTTATCACACAAAAATTAATTCATGATCATAACATCTTAAAGAAAGGGAAAGGACCAAGAGAGATTGGAAAAGTGTGTGACATCAAGAGGATTTATCAATTCTTTGGACTTTCTCTATGAGTCCTACTACTCCATTTGGATATACTATCACTTATGTTTTACAAAATATCACCTTACTACAACACTTAAAAGACATGTAATCCATGCCTAAAGGTAGTTGATGAGCAACAAGGTACCCCTACGCTCAACCATATGAATACAAACCTATACACGCAATCCGGTTGAACTCCGCGAATGGACTAGTTGTGGCACCTAGCCAGTTATACGTTGATCGCAATCCGTTGTCTTCCCACCTAGACTAGTAGTAGCTTTTTCACATATGGTTTAGTCTAGAGTGAGCCATATGATGTTGTCCTAATTCTATGTTACTATTGATAATAGAAAAGATAAATTGATTAAACTAATAATGGAAGAAAAACCTAAATTAGCCTATGGCAATGGTATCCATCCTTAACCATCCATGCACATCTTGGACTTTGTGGGATTACTGTTAGGCATGCCAAGTATTCGCACTTAAATTCTTGTGATTAAGGTGTACATATTCTACTTAATGATAGGAAAAGTAAATAACAATAAATTGAACTGTTAACTAAAGGCATTAAATAATTAAAACATCAAAAATTAATCTAAGTGAATGCTGCAATGATGAAAGTAATCTCGATCTTTATTGCTGGTCATGCACGTGGCCAAGTACATCTCACTTAAACAAAGGTGTCATGCAATTACAAATTTCACACTATAGGCATGCATTGGAAATAACTAGCTTGAAAGAAAGAAAGAAACTGAAAATTGAAAACTAAACTACCAAAAGAACTAGAAAGAAAAGAACTTCACTAAAAACTCTCAACTATGCACCTAAGTGTTGTATTAATAGGATAACATAGGAATCACGATATCATGTATACGATATGATATCCAGGTTGCAATATTGCATACCCAACATCGAGGCTTAGCAAACTGTGATTCATCATACCCCCACGACTGAATAAAAACTCATCCTGAAGTTAATACAATGAGAAATGAACCCCTTAAAAAAAAATTATGAAGGTATGGGATTATTGACTACTACTGACTAACCATATCGTAGTATGGAAAATACAAAACTTAGACACAAAACATAAAATACAAAATGTTGGGACTCATGTGGTTCCCTGAGGTGGTGGCTCCTCCATTGGTGCTTTTCCTTTGTCTAGTATTGCAAGCTTTTGAGATTGCTAACATGTGAGAAGCACCCATAGTTTCTCTTCTTCTATCTAAGGATCATGCATAGTCCATGTTGATGTCCCAATGTTTGATAGAGCTGGCACCTCCCATGGACACAGTAGCTATGGAAACATCTGGTTCACTTTGACATACCACGTGGCAAACTATAGTCATTCCTCCTCATAGGCTCTAGCTTTATCTCATAATTCATGGTAATCTATCAACCATCGAGCCAAATTTGTTGCTACATCTCTTTGATCGTGGTAACTTTCTTTAACCACTTCTAATTCAAAGTTTGCAACTTCTAATTTTTGAAACATTTTTTTATGTTTAGCAAACTTTGTCTCATACTTAGCGTAAGTAGTGGCTACCTATTTCTCAAGCTCATTTCCTGAGTGCCTTACTGTTAACATGGCTAAGTTGGCATATCGCAGATTTAACAACTCCATGTACTTTATTAAGTCTTGAATCTACAAGTTCTGGCCTTTCAGTTCCACTTGGTGGATGAAGGCATATATATCCAATATGACTCGCCAATCAGCATGTGAATCACTAAAAATGGATCTCCTTTTCAATTATTTCTTTGTACATCCCCACCTGATTACAAAAGTGCTCTTTCAACTTCTCATACTTCTTGGCCTCATTTTTCCATGTAGTAATTTCTATTGTCATATTTTAACAGATGGCACAGACCTCCTCCATTGAAAGGGTTCAATTTTCCCTAGCCAACCGATTCATATCTTGGTTGACCCATACTGATTGTTCTCGAATCTGTTGAAAACTTTCTTTGAGAACATTCTTCTATTTCTCAATTGCCATCAATTGGAGATTTTTAGCAAGTTGTTTATTCTCCTCTTGTGGGGCCTTGAGAGCCTTGGAATGTGCGTACATTTGAGCTTGTGCCTTGGAAGCATCCCAATCAACTTGTTCTTTCTCCCATGCCACCTTTTTATTCTCTTCCAACAAATTATTTAGTTGCTTATTTTTAAAAGCATCTAATTGGTTAGCTGTAATGAATTGGGAATGATCCCTTCATTCATCTTGTAGGGTGACAAGCTTTTCTTGTAGTCTTTACAACTCCGCTTCTACATGCTCAGCCCTAACTTCAACTTTGACCAATTTTCCTTTAGTTGAAATGAGGTCAGATTGTACTACTATGACATCTTGAGGGATGTCAAATAAGGAAGTCGTGACTTGTCCTATCTGCAATAAGTGATCCAAAACATCCTCATGTTCTGCAGGAGTCATTGAGGAACCAACCAAAACTTGAGCATCATATGCTTTTG
Source organism: Gnetum montanum (assembly GCA_015680685.1). Lineage (NCBI taxonomy): Eukaryota > Viridiplantae > Streptophyta > Gnetopsida > Gnetales > Gnetaceae > Gnetum > Gnetum montanum. The sequence goes on from MNCI01011598.1 coordinate 179,609, forward strand.
TGAAATATACCAGTGGCACAATAGGGACATTAAAAGATTCTTTGATGTGGTCAATGACCACCTCTACTGCACCTAGTGCATCCTAGTGCTGCATGACCACAACTATAGCACCTTCACCAATTTCTAATCTAAGTTGGAAGGAGCAACGAGGTACCCCCTACACTCAACCATACGAATACGAGCATGTACACATGATCTGGTCGAACTCCACAGATGCACTAGTTGTGGCACCTAGATAGTTATACGTTGATCACAGTTCACAATCTTCCCACCTGGACTAGTAGTAGCTTTGTCATGTATGGTTTAGTCTAGAGTGAGGCATATGATGTTGTCCTAGTTCTACATTACTCCTGATAACAAAAAAGTAAATTGACTAAACTAATAATCAAAGAAAAACCTAAATTAGCCTATGGCAATGGTATCCATCCTTAACCATATGTACACATCTTGGACTTCATGGGATTACTGCTGGGCATGCCAAGTATTCACACTTAAACACTTGTGATTACGGTGTACACATTCCGCTTAATGACACGAAAAGTAAATAACAATAAATTGAACTGTTAACTAAAGAAGGCATTAAATAATTAAAACAACAAAAATTAATCTAAGTGAAGGCTGTAATGATGAAAGTAGTCTTAATCTTTATTGCCAGTCATGCATGTGTCTAAGTACGTCACACTTGAACAAAGGTGCTGTGTAATTACAAATTTCACACTGCGGGCATGCATTAGGAATAACTAGCTTGAAAGAAAGAAAGAAACTAAAAACTAAAAACTAAACTGCCAAAAGAACTAGAAAGAAAAGAACTTCACTAAAAACTCTCAACTTTGCACTTGAGTGTTGTATTTATAGGCCAACACAAGAATCACAATATCACATATACAATATCATATCCAGGCCGCGATATCATGTACCCGATATCAGGGTCTAGCAAACCATGATTCATCAGTAGTTCTCTGGTAAGAATGACAAAATAATAATTAATTAGCATACAAAAAATCATTCTTGGGGTTTCACTAGAAATAAATGTAGCCCATTATAGGAAAACATGTCGTATTTAAGAATTAAAGATTATTTCCCTCTAGAACAGGAATTAGAGATGTGTGAAGATTCTTTTGGGTTTCATGTTATTCTAACCATTACTTTAGAACTACATGGGTCTTTATTCCTTATGAACCTCATCACAAGGATATGTAAGCTTGCAAAGGATCTTTGGCTTGGATGCTTAAGCCATCACCCTTTTTTTTTAGTGGGGCTTGAACTAAATACATTAGCATAGAAAGATGTCATAGCTCCTCTAGGAGACCAATGTGTCATGTGGTTAGTATATGTGTTTGCATGTGCCTTGTTGGTTTAGTTGCATAATTAACTCTTATCATGACTCCAACACCTCTAACCATTAGCTAACAAGTTGTGTGCTGTGTGTTGTAAAATAGGTATGCTAATCTATGAAATGTAGTCCACCTTTAGTCTATCCTCACTCATTGTTATTGTTTGGACTCTTAGGTGATGCCAAATAGTGTTTTCCAAGGGTAGCACTCTTACACTTGGTATCATAGCCAAAGGTTCATAGTTCAAGGTTGGTGATGATCTATGGTTCATTGCTTGATCCTCTAGTGACCATGATGCACAGGAAGCAAAGCAAAGGAAGCCACAACTCTAGTGAGACTGCTACTGGCTTTGACCCTCATGTTGACATGAAGGAGTGTGTGCATGTCAAGGCACACAATGTGACACCTAAACATGAGAACCTAAGCAACAATAATAAGATACCTATCAAGTATACTAACTCCCTTAATAAGGTGCAATAGCTATGGAGGTAGCCTCTTGAAGTTGATAGTGTGATCCTTAGCCACTTGCCAGTAGCTAAGAAGTTTAAAATGGTACATGATATTGTTGAAAATTTGGGGGTGTTAAAATTCCAAAAGAATTGTAATATAGTTCAATTAGATATTTTATAGCTCAACATTACCCATTAAAATTAAATCCATAACTTGGATCTTTTAAATAAAAAATCTAACCACTAGGCAAACACCTTATTGTTGAAAAGTTGGATGTCTCATATCTTCAAAAACTAAACTTGGCAATGAAGCATAATATTTTCATAGCTTAGAATTTTATGCTTTGAAATCATGTAGAATAGATGGGGGACATCATTAATGATGTCCAAGTTTCAATGGGTGATGTCTTGCAAAGGATGGTAACCTTAGAGATCAAGTGAATAGGTTCATGATGAGGAACAAGAAGCTAGAGGACTAGGTGATACTTAAACGAAGGTGGTGGCATTTAGTTTAGGCTAGTCAACACAAAATTTCCAAGATAAAGAGCCTAAGATATATAAGGGTTATCATAACAATAAGCTCTTGGATTCCTTTGTATTTAAGATGGCGCACTTTCTTAGAATGAATGACTATCTAGAGAAAATGAAGGTTAACCTCGCCTCCCAATTCCCACAAAGTATTGCTTAGACTTGGTAGCTTCACATTATCTATGAAATGAAGTCAAGGATGGCTTATAGATTAATGGAAACCTACGATGATCTCAAAACTACTCTAATTAAAAACTTTCACTGAGGTACTTCCATTAACAAAGCTTAGGTGAAGTTGAAAGAACTTTAATAGATAGGGAAGTTGGAGGATTACCTTCATGAATACTGAGAATTAATCTTAAAAATCTTGATAATGGATGAAAATTCCAGGTTTCACATTTTCTTTAATGCCTAAAATCATGGGTCCATTAGGAGATCAAAATCCATAAGATCTCATATTACAGGGAAGCATTGAAATTAACAACTAGTTTGGTAGTTGATTTAAAGCCTCAAAAAAAAAAATTGAAGCTGATGCATCTCAACATAGCAAGAAATATAGTGGTGGATTAGGTAGGTTGGGTGGAAGAAATTTTGGAGTTAATTTTTGGGGTCTACATCCTATCATTACCCCTAGTTCATAGACCTCTTACCAAGGCAATGAGAAGTGATAGGCTCCTAAAGATTAAGATCAGTTCAAGGATAAGCTTCCAAATTTTTGAGGAACCATCAATAACCCTCCTAGGAATCCAAATATGTAGTGTTTTATCTACTCTAAAAATCATGTTTCTTGAGACTACCCTTAGAACCCCAATTAATGGCCAATTGGAAGAGGGCTAAATAGAGATTGATGATTGAATGCCAATGACTATCAATTGTAAGCTTGATTATAGGTGAATAAGGTAAATAATAAGGGATAAGAGATCAAATATTCAGAGGTAATTGAGTAAATCTCTCAGAATTCAGTAGTCGTTTAGTAGAATATTCAAAGAGAACAACCACAATAAGAATCTAGCTTCCATTGGATACAAATGATTTTGGTTCAATTTTCATCAAAGATGGTGGATTTCCTAGTTCATATAGATGTTAGTAACAAATTTTTCTCACTTCAGATGGCTCATATCCTCAATCCATGAGTACATCTAGCTTTATCATCCTACACATTAGTCAAGTTTCATCCAATTAGATGCACCAAAGTTGTAAAGGAGGTGACTATGAAGGTTGGTCAATAAAGTGAAAAATTGGACTTCTTTGTCTTAGACATCAATTCTTTCCTATTCATTTTTAGACAAGCATCATTTAAAAAAGAAAAAGTGTTGGTTTTCCATACCTAGATGCCCTCTAAATTATACATGAGAATTCATTTTACATAGTGAAAACCTCTACACCATGAGTAACTAGTACTGACAAAGAAGCCTAAATTATTTCACCTATGGTAATGAGGGACCTAATTTAACAAATGTTTCTTGTGGTGTTGAGGAAGACAAAAGAAGAAAGCTCAATTTGGATAAACATGCTAGTGGAAAACATATTAGGAAATATAAGGATATGATACTAGTAGAGTTACTTGGAGAATTATCAAATTGATGGGTTCTTGACCATAAACTTGGGTTTTTTTTAGGGACTACCCCTCCTAGATAATGATCTTATTGAATTACTACTCCTAAGTTGGTTGAGTTAAAGAACTAGTTGAAAATCTTGGTAGAGAAGGATTACATTTGATTCTCAAAATCTCCTTTTGATCCTCCTATGTTATTTGCCAAGAATAATGGTTAATTGACACAATATTACAACTTCGAGTTACTCAATAAGTACACCATTAGCAATAGGTATCTGGTATCATTAATTTCAAACCTATTCAACCAACTAGCTTAGGCTCAACTTTTTAGACTTCTATCAAGTATGGATCACAAAGGGTGATGAAGAGAAGACAACATGTGTCACTTTTTATAGTTCATAATACTAAACGGTCATGCCATTTGGGTTGTACAATGCTTCTGCTATGTTTTTCATGCTCATGAATGAGGTTTTTTATCCATACCTTGATAAGTGCATTGTTGTATACATATATGATGTTTTAGTGTACTTCTGCTCGATAGATGATCATCTTCAACATCTAAACTTGGTGATCTCAAAACTACAAGAGCATAAAATATATGTCAAATAGAAGAAATGTAAATTTACTAAGACAAAGCTAAAGAAAAATCTAAAGAAGGTGAAGGTCATTGCCATTTCATCTATTTCAAAAGATGTGCATTAGTTGCACCAATTTCTAGGATACTGAGTTACTATATAAGGTTTGTTGAAGGATTCTTTGGAGTGATGGTAGTCTTAAAAAACTTCCAAAAGAAGGAAATTTCTTAGAACTGGAGTTACTAGTGTCAGGAAGCATTCAACAAAATCAAGATGGTCTTCACAACTCAACCTATGTTGGCCCTCGATTTCTCAAAATCATTCAAGATTTACACAAATATTTTAGATGAGGTGATTGATGGGGTGCTTTTGCAAGACAACCATTTTGTGATATTTGAATCAAAGAACTTGATAAAAATTAAGCAGTTGTGACCTATGAAATTTTTCATTATGCATTATCTTCATACATTATGACACTATTTTCTTGATGGTCCCATGGTAGTCAAAATTGATAACACTCTCAAAGCAAGCATGATGGTTGGTCATGTTACAGAAAATTGACCTTCAACTTGTCTAGTGGCTAGTTAAGGAGAATGTAGCCATGAATTATTTGAGTAGATTTTTGCAAGTGAACATGATGAAATTTTTGGTATAGCCTATAGCTCTTGGACAATTACTAACCATGAACTTTAACAAAAGATCAAGGATTGGCTACAACATGGTTGGCATGCTTAGAAGTTATTGAAGTTGGCCCATGTTGTAAGTGACTTAAACCTTAACAAAGGGAATGACCTACTCATGTTTAAGAAAACTTGTAATAATATTATTAACTAGAGTTCATTGTGTCCTTAAATCATCGATGAATGACATAACATCCTTTAGGCTGGTCATTTGGGTTACAAATGTATGGTAACATTGATAGATTAGCAATTCTATTGGCCTAATTTAGGAGTTGATATGGCTAATTTTGTGCAAAGATTTTTGGTCTATCAACAAAATAAAATTTTGAATTAGAAAGGAGACCTACTTCATTGCTTGGAAATTCTAGAGTTATCATAAGACTTTTCATAGTACAAGGATATTCTAGCATCCTTGTAATTATGGATAAGTTCTCAAAGTATTTCATCTTAATCTCATGTTCTACTCCTTGCACGACTGAGGATCTAACTTCCTTGTTCTTTAATAATATTGTGCACTACATTAGACTGCCATTAAGCATCATTTTTTATCATGATGTTTATTTCACAAGGGATTTTTGGTGAAATTTATTTCACATGTTGGAGACAAAGTTACAAATGTTCTCAAGATACCATCCTTAAAAAATGAGTAGATGAAATGGGTTAATAAGATTCTTCAAGAGTATCTCTAGCTTTTCATCTAATTTAATCAAATGAAGTAGTTGGCCTTACTAATGGTAGTTCAATTCAATTATGACATTCAGAAATCCTCAGCCACAAGATTCTTTCTTGTAGAGTTGGCTTTGAGGAGACAATCATCAATTCCTTAGCTAGTAGAAATATTCCATCAAAGATTAATTTCTTTAGTGAATGAATTTGTCAAATCCTAGACAAATTGTATCCAAGTTGTTAGATTGTACTTAGAAAAATATATCTAGCACATGAAGAAGCAAGTAGATAATAAAGGGATGTTGTTAAAGTTTATCGTTGAGGAGTGGATGCTGTTAAAAATTGACCATGTGGGACCAATGAGGTCAAAGAAGGGTTCTAGCCAAAAGATTCTTATGTGGAATGATGGATCTTTTAAGGTCATTACTTGTGTCAATTGGTTACCTATAAATTAACACTACCAACATATCTAGCCAAGTATCACCTAGTACTCCATGTGTCTATGCTCAAAAAGTTTAATCTTAGAAATAATAACCTTGCTATGCTTAAGTCCAAGGGGTCTTCAAACATCATAGTTAAGAGTCAATGAATTCACACTATCATTAACATGCATACCACAAGTCATGCTTTGGATCAAAAGATTAAGTTCATGATACATTAGCAAGGCACATCCTCAGAGGATGATGCTGGGAGGAGTGGCAAGCTCTCAAGAATAAGCAAACATTCATTGTCAATTATTGTACTAAAAATAACATTGATTTTCCGTTGTGGATGTAAACAGGTGGCCAACTAGAGGTAGTCCTTAGATGATGAGACTCATTGTGCAACCTACTAAAATAGATTAAATGTATAATAGGCTAAAGGGTGCCAAATTTCATTAGACCACTTCTAAGAGGTAGAGAATTGATGTGTATCTTCTTTCAATTATGGATTTTGGTGATGTCATAGCGATGTTAGGTCCCAAGATCCAAGCACATGCTAGTGAAAGACTATCATTAGGCATGGGGAGAGGTTTCTCAAAGGTATGAAATAGCCTCCCATTTATCATAGATGAATTAACTCTACTCTCTCATTTTACAACTAGAAGTAGAGGACTAGCTCACATGTCAAGCAAGTAAATTTCACTTCAAGTAGAAAGGTTGATACAATTTTCACAAAAATAAAAAAGATAAATCTCTTCTTCCTAAACCTAGGTTGCATGAAATTCTCTAAGCATCTATTAGATGATGGAATGAGTGTAGCACTTGGTGCATTATAGTTGAAGAACCCTAGCCATTGGGCCTTTCTATCTGAAACTATTATAAAGCCTTCGATATGTTCAAAGTTCCTTGATATCCATTGTGACTCTCCACGTTTGGAAAATTGTATGCTTTGAGGATGTTGCTTCCTCCAAGTAAGGGAAAGTATAAGAAACATATCTTTTTCAAGGATTGAAGGACTTTTCCATTCAAAATGAAGCCTAGAGGAGCATGAAAATCCTTTTGCATTCCATGCTACTCTAACCATTACTTTAGAACTACATGAGCCTTGATTTCCTATGAACATCATCACAGAGATATGTAGGCTTGTGGAGGAGCTTTGGCTTTAATTCTCTAACCACTATCCTCTCTTCAAAGTGAGGCTTAAACCTAGATGCATTCGGATAGGAATGTGTTATACCTCTTCTAGGATATCAATTGTAACACCCCTATTAATTATCTATAATACATCCTATAAACAACTAATAGAGATGCTACAAAATCCCAAGGATCTAGATTTAACCTTAATTTACTAACTCAACAAAAAATAGTAAAATAGATAACATTATTAATTAAGATCATAAATACAATAAAGAAAAATAGTGCAACAAAATTTTGTATTACTTGCATATATAATTAAATAAATTTGATTTAACAAAATTTATAGATCTACATGGTCACAAAAATGTAGATGTTGAAACATTTTACTAATTGCATCATAAAATAGGAACAATGCTTGTTTCACCTTAATGAGATATCTAGAAATAAACATATTCAAGTTTAAAGTTTATTGAATTAATTAATAAAATTTAAATTTATTATTAAATAAAATATTAACATGTAATAAATAATATTAGATTTTCCAAAACATATAGCCCATGCTGAAATGAAATTGTTCTTCGCAATCTCATAGTCCAAATGACATAAACAAAAATTTCATATCTAACATACTTTATTATTTATTCATGTAAATAGGTACATGGCTTAATTATCCAAAAAGCATAAAAGGTTTCCATTTTACAAAAATACAAAATATATAGAAATTATTTTCCAAGTTTAGAGGATCCACCCTATACAAAATTGATCCACCTTTCGTTCTATGTCCCTCTTTCTATGTTTTCATGGCTACTCTGGACTCTTTGCATTGAAATGCAAGAGGAGTCAGAATCCCTTAAATAAGAAAGGTTATTATATTTTCCTCTTCATGGAGCATAAAATTTCTAGGCCAAAAGTCCTAGGATATGAGCTTGGTAAAGGTTTTCAATAAAATATAAAAATGTTTCAAGGTCCAAAAATGTCACAAATTTTCTTGAAATTTAAATAAAATTCAAATATCCAGGGAAAATATATATTTTAATTATTTAATTATTTAGTATCCAAAGATATCAAAATTAGTCCAACAAAATCCAAAGAATATATATTTTAACTAGGCATCTCTAAAGGCTAGGTCTTGGTTATCCTCACTACTAAAGGGACTCACCAATAGCTCTTGGAATAGCCTCACTACTATTATCAGATTATTCTTGTGATCCTAAACAAGTCACTTATGACTAGTTCTTGGAAATAGTCTCATTACTAAAATTCTTAACAACCAAGGCATATGTATCATTGGAAGGATAAGTCTTGACTATGTCTCACTGCATACCACTAGGCTTAGTGTCTTAGTCTTGGCTAAATCCATAGCCTCACATAAACTTCCATGGATAATTGGATTTCAAAATTTAATGATAAAATTTTTAGAAGATTTATGACTAAGCTCCAATATTAGTGAAACAAAGAATACAAAAATTTAACAAAATATCCTAGCAAGATGATTGCATTTACCTCTATAGGAAACTAATAACATCAACAAGAGTAATAGCACATCTAATAGCATTAAATTAAATAATTAAATTTACAAAAATTTTTAGATTGACATTGGTATATCATGTGGTTGTTGTGTGTATGTGCATGTGCCTTATTGATCTGGTTATGTAATTAATGCTTATGATGACTCCAACACCTCTAACCATTAGCTAATGGGTTATGTGCTCTATGTTGTAAAATAGCTATTCTAAGTTATGACACATAGTTTACCTTAAGTTCACCCTCCCTTGTTGTTGTTGTTGGGACTTTCAAATGGTGTTGAATGATGTTTTCAAAGGATGGCATCATTACATCCATGCATGGAGATAAGCTAGTTCCAAGAATTTCATGGTCTCTTGGACTAGTTTCATTATATGACTAGAAAGACATGTGACTCATGTTTGAAGGTACCGCTCTAACCAATAATCAAGATCCATAATTTACACATATATAATTAATTAACTATTATATGCACTTAATGCATGTTTCCAAATTTTTCCCTATTTAATGATGGTGTTTTCATATGATTGTGATTGGTCTTATGGTGGTGTGCCTAGGATTTCATAATGCAATACCACTAGTAGTGATATAAAATTAGTTTGTAATTTGGACAAATAGGTATGATGGTAATTTTAATCACATGTGACATAAAAAACCTATTATGGACATGGTAAGTAACCACATATTTTAATTTTTCTAATCATTTATGATTTCATTCCACTTTAATGCTATGCACAATTATGAATCTGATGGTTTCTTTAGTATAGTATGGGATCTTGGTAATAACAATTTTGTGGTTTTTAGAACATTAACTGAATTGATATTTGATTGCCTACATGGCCATGAAAACCTTGTGAAATGGTTATACAACAACATTTTAGGTAGGAGCTTGCTACATGGAGGACTCACTTATATAACTCTTAGAGCTTTAGCTCATGAATCAACTCCATAAGTTGAGGGTATTAAGCATTATTTACTTCACTACTGTACATCATTATTTAATCAGTTCTCCTTATTTTTATTGATATTTCATGATAAAAAGCCTAAAGCCTTCATATTATGATTTCCAACCATGTTAATTCATTACCCCAACTAATCCAAATTGTCCACATGTTTTCCATGGCTCATAACGCTTCCTTTGGCTCTCATTCAATTCCAAAAATATTGAGAAATTCTTTAAAAATTAGTCACAAAAGAATAAAAATCATAAACTTAAGCCTCATCAATCTTGTTACATTGATCCAAGGGGCTTAGTCAATATTGTCTTATTGATGGAATATCATTGATGTAGGATAAAAGAACTATATATATGCATGATACCCTTTGAAAATTCTCATTCTTGTTATTTAGTACTAAAGTATTTTTTTCATTTTTAAGAGCCAAAGCCTTCAAAATATGATATCTATCACATTAAACCTTCAAATTTAACTATTTAAAAGATTTTGAGCTCCTAAAGTTGAGCTCTATGTTGCTTGGGCTTCCAATTTGTAATTTGAAACTCTTTGAAAATGTCTAAATTTCAAATTCCAGAGGTAGATAATATTTAAAATGATTAAAATAATTCCAAAATTAAGCCAACTCGATTACCTTAAGACCTCCAAGATGTTATATTGCAATCACTTAGACGTGTCAATGTTAGAATTTTCAAAAACTGGGTTAATTTTTAAGATAATTAAAGTCAAAAAATTCTTCTAAACTTCATTTAGAAAATAATAATTGATCCTAAATATGATTGCAAATGACATGAAAAAGAATCCTAGAGGTAATTAATCTATATCAAAGAAGGGAGAAGAAATCATAAGGTTGACAAGGATGAAGATATGCATTGCCACAAGAACAATAGGCCACACATACAAATAAACTTATAGAAAAAGAACCCAAAGTGGAATTTTTTAGACAAATTGCTATAACAGAAAAAAAATCTAGGAAGGATGAAATAGCAAAAAAAAATCCACTCTTGAAGTGATCATTATAGATGCCTATCTAGAAATGATCCAAACTAAGGAGTGCTTTAAGAGCTAAGTTTTGGATACTTCTTAGAGTTTTCATCCCAAGAGATCTAAGACTAGTTACTAGAATCTCCTTTATGGTCCATCATTTTAACTAATGGAAAATGATATTTGAAGGAAATGTATGTCTTTTGCAACAATTGCCAGGGACATGTAATAGTCAAGATCAAGGACATCATCATCTTCTACTGAATGAAAGCCATTGTTAATGCCTTGGAGATCCCAAATGTATGAACTAAAGTTGCATAAGTGTTAACTCAAATCTAACGCACTGAGAAAGAAAGAATGAAAATATAGATGTTGTGGAATTTATTAAAAGGAGTATGAAACACTAATCAAGAAAGAGAAGAGATACTTCAAAATTTCTATGTACCATCGCAATCCTATAATACAACCCAAACAAGGCTTTATCCTTTTCTATGAGGGCTTATGCAACATTCAATGGGAAATTCCCAGTCAACCCACCATAACTCATTTTTCTAGAAATTGAAAATTTTTTTAAGAAAAATGAAAAGATTAGGAACATACTTCCCTTATTATGCCTCATCTAAAATATTTCTTATCACTTCAATGATATTCTCTAGAAAGCAACAACAATGTCGTTGTAAGAAATGATGAAGGAGAAGCCACCACTAAGGCTTTAAGAGGAGGTTCCACTCTACCATTTGATACAAGAGCAACTAAGGAAATACTATGTGCTAGAATAGGAATTAGAAAATAGGAAGTATCACATTAGATACTTGCTAGAGGTTTGGGAGATTATCATTTTACTATGATCCATCTTAATGAAATTGCATGAAAGGTCAACTTGTAGAAGGATGATTTGTCTAATATCTTCTTTGCTTAAAGGAGATAAGTCACTATCCAAGTGAACCCTATCAAGAGAAGAGTTTTAGTATTCCTATCTACTAAATAGATGTCAAAATATCAGGTAATGTTATAGCCTTCTCCATAATGATAGAGGAAGGAAATAAAGCCACGGTGATAATCATGCTACACAAAGCATAAGATACAACCATAGAAGTGATGGCTAATAGATTCTGTGAAGCACTTAGAGTTCATGTAGCACTAACTCTGGACTTTGTTGTAATGGAAGACATTTAGATGTTTTTCATAATTAGGTTAAGAGATATGAATGTAGCCCAATACAAGAAAGTGTTAGAGAGACTAGTGGAAGACAAGCCATCAATACGAGATGCCTTCAACCTCCCTGGGGATATCACAACTGAAACAACTTGCTAACTAGGCTTAGGCTACAAATACATTACTTAGAAAAAAATTGAAAAGTATGCAACACAAAATGTTATGTAATAAAAATCAAATGAATTCTAAGAAAATTAAATAGGTAAAGTAGTAGGCACCCAAGAAATAGACACACAGGGAACAAGAAAAAAGTCACAAAATAAAACATGATAAAAGAATCTAGTGAAAATAACCCCATGCATATAAATCTTAGCCTATACACTAAGATAATAGGATGTATCCCTATTTCCTAATCAAAAAATTACAATACATAGCCAAAAATATTATTGCAGAAATTAAATACATAAACAATATAATATAATGTTGAAATTACAAATACATCTATAAAGAGCATTAGGCTCTAACATTGTATAAAAATGACCAATTTTCACAAAATGCAAAATAATTAATGCAACGTAATTAAAGATCGAATCAAAGTTGGTATGAATCAAAGAATGTAAAGAATAGTACACAATCTCACCAAAAACACCAAATTTACAAATCTTATTTGAACATGACAACATAGAATCATAACCTAAGCTAGAAACATAATGTAAAATATAATCAAAAGCTAAGTAGAAAATTTAATCATCATTTGTTTCTTCTAAATCCTCATCACAACTAACATAATCACCTAGAAATCATAGAAAACCAAGGAAATCAATGCTAAAACTAAGTAAGAGAAAAAAACTAATAAAAATATTCCCTTATGAGTTTGGTTGGAGGAATCAAGTAGCTAAACAGTCATGCACATGGGATAGCTACAAATAAAAATTTTCAAAAAAAATATAAATAAAGTACAAGTAGATCATAAATAATGATAATTATAATAGAGATATGATAGATAATTATCTAGCTAACTAAAATTCAACCACCACCCATTAACCAAATGAATCAAATGGATTCTTTCATAAGCACTCAACTCATCACCATGATGCTTCATACATAGTCACTTACTACTATGATATGCTTCATGCGTAAGTGTCTCACTTACTACTATGATATGATTCATGCATAGTCATTACAAATTACTACTTTACCAACAAATTAAATTTTAAGTCAAATGATTAAATGCTAATTCAAAACAAACATCCAAAATCCCTAGGTGGTGGGGAAATAAATCAAAATGCTAAAGAAAGCCAAAAAGGTCAAAGATCAAGCATCATTTATCAAAGTTCTTAAGGTCAACAAAGCCAAGATCGAAATAAGTTTTCTAATAAAGATTTGAAAATGTAAAAAAAAATAACAAAAATGGAATCTAACCTCCTAGAGGTTGATCTAAGCTACTAAATATGCTAGAATGACATTGGTTAACATTACAAGTTTTCATGCATTCTAAAAAGCTCTATAAGCTATATTTCTCATCATTTTCTCAAGTTTCCAATACCCAAATGTTGAGCCTTGGTTACAAAAGTTATTTAGTTTTTTTTTTCACATGTCCAAAAATGTTGACATCATCCATTGTGACCTACGTTGTAACCTCATAATAGACAATGAAGATATCCATACGGTCTATGTTAGCATGCTAGTCAACTTTGTATTTTAGACCTTCTACATCGTTTGAAGAGTCAAAAATATAAAAAATGACTACAACCGCTAGTTCTATATTTGAAATTTTAATAGAATTTTGAATGAAGATAAAATGTGATCAATCTTGATCAAAACATTAACCAACTTTCCATGCATGATAAAAAATCTCAAAAATTGACAAAGTTGTAGAAAATAATAATAAAATATTCAAATATGATAATTCAATAATTCTGACAAATAATTGCTAAACCCATGGAAATTGGTAAAAGACATGAATGCGAAAACAAAATTATCAAAACCCAAAAGTAGAAGCATAAACACCAAATTATCATACCTGACTAATAGCAGTCCAAAAGAAAATCTTGCATAGTTGAAATCTCCTAAATAGACTTCAAATCCATAAGTCTTGGTTAATAGCATAAATTTAGATCTAGCTTCCTTTCCAAACTAGTAGAGTCTTTTTCTCTAGCACTATCTTCTAGGTGTCATCCATGCAATTGGTTGATCTCTGATGAAATGGCTACCAAGCATATATTCTTGTAAGTATCTGGCAACGTTGGACAAAGCAAAGCTCTCATGGACAAAAACTAAATTAAAAAGATTAAATCTAAAAATATTTTAAAAATATTTTTCTAACATGGGATGATATCCAATGATGGCCTAATGGGCATCTCTTGTGACAAATTTAATAACTATGTCTAAGCCCAACTTATTAACAAGGTCTAAGGTCAAAACATAATGAACGAAAAGGGCTAACATGGGATCCTCTAAAGGATAAGCTAAAAACCAAATTTAAAAATATAAATATATAATTTTACGAAAAATACAAATTATCCAAACAAAGCATACTAAAAAAAAAGTAGTAACTCACGTGCCAATGATCCATCCACTGCCTAATACTTGCAAACCTAAAATTCCAATAAAAGGTTAACGAACATATGGTAAATTAAAAGTAAAATCCAAAAATGCTAAAAATATAAAAATATTAAAAAACACCAAAAGGAGAGAATATTACAATAAAATAAAATAAAAACATTAAAATAAATAATAAATAAAATTTCATTAAAAAGAAAATAGCAAGGCACATAGCTCAAACCATAAAAGCATAGTTAACCATACAAAAGGGATAATAAGCATAGATGTAGATTAGCAAAAAAGACATCAGAGGTTCAAATCACAAACATACCAACGGAAAAGAGGTATCTAATGCAAGGGTATTACAATAGATACCTAAATCATACTCAAAGAAACCAATCATTAAGAATTAAAGTTGCACAACTCATAGTCCAATTATTAGATCCTACCATCTACTAGCTTAGTCTTACATGAGATGAAGCCTTTGAGAAACTTAAGGCTAAATAATATCATGTGTAGATGAAAAAGAAGGAGATCACTTGGGATGTGTTCTAGATAGAATTAATGTTAAATAGAGCAAACAAGGACCTTGTAATGATGCACAAGGAAAGATAAAAGCTAGCTACAAACTTAAAATATTTCTAAAGATGGAGAAGAAAAAGAAACAACTAGAAGAATACCTCAAGCACCTCTAGGAATACTTAGTAAAAGTTAATGTAGACATACACAAATTGATAGTGGAGAACAAAATCTCTCAATGGAGGAGGCCAAAGCAATTTTCCAAAAGTCTATCATCGAAATTGCCACTTGGAAAATAGAACCTCTTAAGTATGAAGAGCTCAAAAATCATTACAAAGAACAAGCGGGACTGTAGAAGGAAATCAATGAAAAGGAAATCCGATTGGCAAAGATTAATATTAATGAGGACCTTTAGTAGATGCATGGTGAATGTAACAACTAATTTTTAATGATTTAAATGCCTATAATGTGGCTAAAATCCAGATGAAGAAGCTACAAATGATGAGATAACTAAGTACATGGAGCTTTTCAACCTACGTTATACCAATTTAGCCATGATAACTACTAAAAAACCTTGTACAAAGTTTAAGAAACAAGTGGCTAATTCATATTTATTATATGAGAAGAAGCACAACATCCATCGTGAAGCATGTTACAAGCTATAGATTTCCAACATAGAGTTCAAAGTCTTTAAGATTAAGTATGAAGATCAAAGAAGAGTAGTAAAGAACTTGGGTAGAACAATGTTAGACTGCTTAGAGCTTAAAGACAATGAAATCATTTGACATCGAATGCAAGCATTTCACTACTTGGATGTTTAATGCTTATGAGATAATTCTCACTCTGTCGTATCCTTGGGAAGTACCAACAATGGAGAATGTAGATGAATTATCTTAGACTATTCATGATCATAGGATCAAAGAGGAGAAAATGAGGGCCTTCATAGATGCATTCAACTTGAAAGTAGTAGCAACAATAATAGTAGGAAAGTCCTAACCACCACCAAGGCATAAGAAGCTATAATAGGAATTGTTGCTCGAAAGCATGACTTAAGGAGTATGTCTTGAAAGTTTTTGTAAATATCTGCACAACTTTTACAAGGAAAATTTTTCCATAATTTTATCATTTTATTGTTTTATAAAACACTCAAATACATTTTGTAATACTTCACTTAAGTTAATTAGTCAATAGAATGAATTTCACATTGTGTAAATGAAATTTATCCCAATTTTGTAGCTTTAGTGATTTTTAAATAAGTCATGGATGTAAGATGAATTTTTTTTAGTTAACTACATCAATGTAGGATCTACTACATTATGTTGATGTAGAGGTAACAAATGCTCATATAAATGTATGCACTAACTACATTAATGATATCTTTTACTCAATAGAATATCCAAACTATTGTGGTTTTTCATCTTAAAAGTTGAAATTTTTCAATGAGCACTCACAACATCATTTGAAGTAGTTTTCTAGAATCTTTATTCAAGTACCTTGTACCTAAACACATTACCAGATGACAAAAAAGATTGAGACTATTTTATTCTATTATAGCACTTTGACATAGCCTAGAATTTATCTTAATGCAATTTAATTTCTAATGCATATTAACTTAATATTTATATTTTCTTTCATATTAATGAATTCGCTAAATGAGTGTGACTAGTTTTGAGCATAAATAAATATTCACTTGGTAATCTGAAGAGCACTACTGCTTGGTTTTGCTCAATAGCATAACACTTCATCCTAGTAATGGGTATGTGCATTAAGGACATGCAAGATGAATTGGAAATTAGACACTCATCACCCTTAGGCTAGATTATGATTTATCTTTGTACAACTTAGAATTCTTAAATTTTAATATTTAATATTCTTTTATTATGGCCTAAAAAAATCAAAATCATATGCCTCAATTATACTTAACCATATACACTAAGGGCCACGCAAGTACAATTGGAAAGATAGTGACTTGCAATAGAATGCTTAGCTATCGAGATACTATACTAGTCTAGTTCATGGATTAAAATTAGTTCACTTGGGTATACTCATGATTTTTATGACTGGGTGTTAGATCTACTCGTGACTCATCAAAGTCAAACATTAGTTTCTCTCTTATTCAAACTTTGACTTATCTTGATGTATCTTATTCTTTAACTTAAAACTAATTTTTTACAACTTAATGGAATTTTCTTTGAAGCCTTCATACATTTTTTTTCACCACTTGTCAAAGTCAAACATGAGTTTCTCTCTTATTCAAACTCTAACATATTCTTGATGTATCTTATTCTTTAACTTAAAACTAATTTTTTACAACTTAATGAAATTTTCTCTCATGCTTTCATACATTTTTTAATGGTGCTATCTCTTCTTCATCACTTAAAACTTTATCATCCTCTTAAGATGAAGTAGCAAAAACCATGCAAGTGAGAAGGGAATCAGTTATATTACATTCATCCACTTCTACTTCACTTACTTCTTCCTCTTCATCTCATTTTCTTACCAAGGATTTCTCCTTTTCTCTCATCTTAACTTCTTCCTATAATGTTTTAGCACTGGTACATTCTAAGGCAAGATGTTCTCATCCAGTGCAAATCCAACATATAATATTAATAATATCAGTAGAAGAATTAGATTTTAAAATATTATCTAGAAAATTACTCTTTGTTATTAATTTTTGGGCCTTATTCTTTCTTCCTTGAGTTGATTAAAAATCATTTAGCTAATTATTCTGATAACAAGTATAAGTTTTAGATCATCTTGATCATCACTATCACTCTCAACATGTGGCTCCAAGCTCTTTTCCATTGATGCTTGGTTAGAAGATAATGTATTATAATAAGCTTTTATCACTTCTTCCTCAACTAGTGTCATCTTATATGCACTAAGAGTACTTTGGAATTCCTCAAATTTTAAGATATAAAAATCTCTCATTTCTTCCATAGCCATGAACTTCATGTTGTACTTAAGATTTAAAGTTCTAACAATGTTGTAAATAACTTTGCTTTTAAGAAGGTCTTGATGTATCCCTCTAGCGGAACTTATAAGATCATATACCTAATACATTCTTTCATCCTTCCACATTTGAAGATTTTTGAACTAATTTAGTTAAATTTTAAACTAATTTACTCATAGGAGTTTAAATTTCTTTACAATATTTGTTTCCTCATAAGTAGCTTCCAATGTATTTTCCACTTCCTTAGCAATTTTTCAATGATACATGGTTATATTCTTCTTGTGTCAACATAGAGGTGATCACATTTCTAGCTTTGGAATCATTCATGTATCATTGACATCCCACTTGACATTCTCTTTCACTAGTGCCTAGTAACCTTCAATAACACTCTGCTACACATCAAACTAAAATGATTCCAAATATGTTTGTACCCAAAATTTCTAGAAGGCATAGTTAATGTCATCAAAGAGAGGTGTTCATGTAAGTGACATCCCTTGTTACCCTTCCATTTCACTAGGTTTGTAATTTTAGGAAAAGTGTAACTGAGCACTGATATAAATCATGGATCATTTAAGTAAAAAAGGAGGGGGG
>MNCI01011598.1:213000-232971 GCA_015680685.1 Gnetum montanum
TTCCACTTTGTCTACCTTTATTCCCATGGTCTTTTTCTTTATGACCACATCTAGATATTGAAGGAGAGGTTGAAGGAGATGATGAAGGTGAAGAAGAAGGAGAACCATTACCATGATGATGTCTACTACCTTCTCTTATGCGGTCTCAACCCCGATCACGATTGCCATCAGAAAGTCCACCTTTGTCATGAGTTCGTGTCCCTTTTTTGGACCCTTTGTGCCCGTGCGTATTAGAACCTAGGTTACGAATAATGGAATGAAGGTTTTGATACACAACCCCTTGGCCAAAGTCAAGGGAGGAACATCATTTTTTGGACAACTGCCTGAGGTAGGTTCACCACTCTCATTTTCACTTAAGACATGTGGGGCATCTTGGGATGACTTACCCTTCAAAGACTTATGATGTCTCTTCTGTTGTAAGTCCCTTTGATGTTGTGCCTCTATGGGATGGTATTTTGTCCACTCATGGTCTTGCACAACATATTTTACATGTAAGTGCAGCATGACAACTCGTGTGAGAGCATGAAGAAGCATGCTCGGGACTAAACGATCAGGAGGTAACACTATGTTACCTTCTAAGTCTCGCCAACGCAGTTGTTCATCTTGATGGAGGATAAAGGTGAAGTCTAATATATACTCATCGGGATGACTATATGCCACTCTAACTTGTTGAGGGACTGGCGGATCAACATCATGTGCATTACGCTGTCAATTGTTTCCTGTTTCAGACCTAGGCAGTGAGGCGCTTTCGTACAAAGAAGGAGACATATTTGTCTATTCAGTATGCAATGAACTCTTGTTTATTATTTTCTCAATCAACCCTAAGGATTTTTTCCAATGATGTGAATGATTTTCTATGTTCTAGTTAGTGCACAAACAACTAAGTCCTCGGCAACAATGCCAATGATGAGCGGCGAGGTACCCCTACACTCAACCATACGAATACAAATGTTTCACGCACGATCTAGTCAAATTCCAAGGACTAAGTGCTTATGCGTCCTTGTGGAACAAGAATGGGTTGATTGATCGTTGTTTTCCCAAACTTACTTGTATGTCACGATTGTATGGTTAAGTAAGCTTGAGGCATATGATTTTTATAGCTTTTATGTTTTTATGTCCTACACTAGTAGGGAAGAAGAGAGAGAGATAACTAAATAACTAATTTAACTTAACTACTGATTAAATAGGCTTTAACTAATCCTAACACCAGTATCCATTCTCACTTGCCGTATACATCCTAAACCAGCGCACCACTACCGGGATTACCAAATGCTAATCGTTACTGGGTTACCAAGTATTACATGCATGCTCGAAGTGATCGTACTGTGTGTGCTACTAACAGAAATGTAAAGTTCATAAAATAAAATAGAATAAATGCAAAAGAAAATAAAATAAAAGAAATGAGCAAGAAAACAAATCTCAAGTGCTGCAAGGATGAATCCAATAACTTGTCTTTATTGCCATACACAAGGTGTGCTCAAGTACACAATNTTGTCTTTATTGCCATACACAAGGTGTGCTCAAGTACACAATGCTCAAATAAAGATATGTCCGCACTTAGACCTCCTACTGCGGGCACTTGGAAAATACTCTAACTTGACTCCTAAAAGACTTCTCTAAGACTTTCCTTCTGAATTCTTCTTTTGAATTACCTCCCTAAATTGTGCCCCTAGGCACTGTATTTATAGGCTTGGGAGAAACTACTCTAATAATTACAAAAACTACCATTCTAATTTTAGAGAAACTGCCACTCTAATTGTAGAGAAATTGCCCCTCTAATTTTAGAGAAACTGTTACTCTAATTTTAGAGAAACCCTCTAATTTTAGAGAAACTACCACTCTAATTATTAGAGTAACCATTCTTATCAATAATAATCACAAAAATAAATCAATCTAACAATAATTATAAATTAAAACTCTATCATCACTCTAATCCTAACAAATAAATCAATCCATTTGCTAATGATGGTAAGTCTAAACCCCATATTTTGTCAAATAATTAATGATTCTAAAATTCATATATAAATAATCAATGAGATTGAGTCCCACATAATGATTAGTAAGTCTAAAACCCACATATAAATGATTAATGACTTTGAAATCAATATATAAATGTTCAATGAGATTGAATTCCACATAAATAATTGATGAGTCTAAAACTCATATATAATCAAATGGTTGGACAAATCAAAACTAAAATTCAATACTCAAAAAAATCCAACAATAAACAATTTCCTAGGTGGAAGAGTGATGAATCCAAATGACTATGCTAACTAACTGAGGTTAAGGACCTATTTTTGAACTGCCAAACAGAAGGTTCTTGATATGCTACATGAAGCAAAAGTTAAAATCTAGGTTGATGATGAGTGGCGAGGTACCCCTACACTCAACCATACGAATACGAGTGTTCACGCACGATCCGGTTGAACTTCGAAGACGGGCTAGTTGTGGTATCTAGATAGTTACTCGTTGATCATAGTTCGTTTTCTTCCCACTTAGACTAGTATTTATGTTGTCACGTATGGTTTAGTCCAAAGTGAGGTGTATGATGTGGTTCTAAACTAGTGCTACTCCTAGAGGCAATGGAAAATAACTTTAATTGGACTAAGGAGGAGAGAGAGAGAATCTAACTACGAGGAAATGGAAGGAGAGAATCTAAGCTAGCCTAAGTACGATGAGTATCTGTTCCTTAATCATCCATATACATCTTGGACCTCATGTACCACTACCACTAGGATTACCAAGGATATGTCCTAGGTATGCTATTGGGTTACCAAGTAGTCATACTTAAATGCTCGTGGTTAAGTTGTACTTAATAACAAGGATAGGAAATGAGGGTGAGAGATATTAATTACGAAAGTAATAAATAATAATTAAATAACTAAAACTAAGTGAATGCTGCAATGATGAAGTAATTTTGATCTTTATTGTAGGTCATGTATGTGTCCAAGTATGTCACACTCGAATAAAGATGTCATACAATTACAATCATCACACTGCGGGCATGCACTCGGAGAAAGGGTTGAGAAGAACTAAAAAATGACTGAAAAACTAACTAACTAAAAACTAATTTCTAACTAACTTTCCCATGCATCCACATGTGTATTTATAGGCCCACACAGGAGTCATGATATTTTGTATCTAATTTCATTATTTAGGTCAAGATATCACATACCCGATATCGTGGATCCAATATTGTGGGTCTGATATCGGAGCCTCACAAATCATGATTCATCATACCCCCATGACTGAATGAAAACTCATCCTCAAGTTAAAAAAAATGAGAACAAGCCCAATTAATTGCATAGTGGATAGGTATGGGATTATTGACTGACTAGGATTTTATTCATGCCATAGTGGGGAATTGAATACAACAAAATTGGGACATGAATACAAAATTTCAATTACAAAAATTTTATTGGAACTCATATGGTTCCAACTGGTGGTGGCTCCTCCATGGGTCACTTCCCCTTGTCTTGTGCTTCAAGTTTTGGGATCTAGTGTCTTTGAAGGAGTGCCTAGAGCTTTTCCTCTTCAGTTTGAGGATCCTTTTCCATCCATGCTAATGCTCCAATGTTTAATGGAGTCAGCACTTCCTATGGACATGGAAGTTGTAGGAACATCTGATTTGCCTTAATGTACTAGGTCGCAAATAGTCGTCATTCCTCCTCATAAGCTCTGGCTTTATCCTTGTAGTCCTGGTAATTTGTAAGCCATTGAGCCAATTCTGTTACAACATCTTTCTACCCTTAGTAGCTGGCCTTAACCACCTCTAACTTAGAATTTTCAACTTCTAGCCTTTGCAATGTTTTCTTGTGCTCCACAAATTCAATTTTATATTTGGCATAGGTGGTAGCTACCTACTTCTCTAGCTCTATTCTCGAGTGTCTTGCTATTAACATGGCTAAATTGGCATACCAAAAGTTTGCCAATTCCATGTACTCTATAAGATCCTATACCTGTAGGTCTCAGCTTTTTATCTCTACCTAGTGGATGAATGCATATGTGTCCAATATGGCTCACCAATCAGTGTGTTAAGCACTGAAGGTGTTAATGTGGGCCTTGGCCATATGGATTTCTTTTTCAATGACTCACTTGTACATCCCTGATGAGCGTTGAGGTACCCCTATGCTCAACCATACAAATACGAGCATTTCATTCATAATCCAGTTGAATTCCAAGGACTAAGTGCCTATGAGCCTTTGTGAAACAATAATGAATTCGTTAATTGTTGTCTTCCCAAACTTACTTGTATATCACATTTGTATGGTTAAGTAAGCTTGAGGCATATGATTTTTATAGCTTTTATCTATTTTATATCCTGCGCTAGTAAGAAGGGGGAGAGAGATAACTAAGTAACTAATCTAATTTAACTACTCATTAACTAAGTTCTAATTACTATTAACACCAGTATCCATTCTCACTTGCATTACACATCTTGAACCAGTGCAACGCTGCTGGGATTACCAAACACTAATCGTTACTGGGTTACCAAGTGCTACATGCATGCTCAAAGTGGTTGTACTGAGTGTATTTAACTAAGAGAGTTGTAAGGTGAGAGAAATAATTAATCAACTAGGAAAGAATTAAATAATAATTAACACTAATTAATCTATTCTAAATGCTGCAAGGTTTATCAAAAATTTTATCTTTATTGCTATACAAAAAGTGTGCTCAGGTACACAATGCTCGAATAAAGATCTGTTCACTCTATGACTCCTACTGTGGGCATGCAGAAATAATTCTAACTCTGGAGAGAAAAAATGGCAAGAGTTTAGGCAAGGGACTAACTGTCTAATGTGAAAACCAAGGATGCTGCCTCTTATTTATAGGTGAGGAGATAGGCCCCGATATCAAGTATCTGACATCGCATGGTTGGATTTGATATCATGGACCCGATATCGCGATTCATCATACTCCCATGACTAAATGAAAACTCATCCTTGAGTTCCTTACAAAATATTGGGAAGGTATGGGATTATTGACTAAATGACCATTGAAGGTGGAACATGCTGATAGACTCAACGTGCCTGATGAACGGATCAACAATACAATACATGACAACATTAGTTTTCATGACCATTGAGGTAAACACTATACATAAATGACATCCAACCTTTATAGAGAAAATGAATGAGGTGTATTGCTACTAATGCCAAGATTGTACCTTCTGTTATTTATCCATAGCCATGCCACCAATCTTGCTCCTTTCGTAAATGCTCTAGTTCTAGTCCATCCTGAGTGTTTCCTCCAAGCCTAGTCCATTGTTGTATGATGGTCATCTACACACACAACACAGTCACAAATGAGTGAGGGTAGATAAATCATAATGTAGTTGATACCTTGCCTCGATGTAAAGTGCATTAGCTGAGTTGTGGTTATGGCATATACTGATTCTAGAGATTTAATACTGGTGACTACCTAAGGTGTAGGGGTTAGGAAAAATTAAAAAATTTGTGCCAAGGCCCCCATGACTAAGAGCAAACCTCTGGTAGTGATAGGATGGAAAAAGATAAAGAATAAGAAGGATGGAGAAAAAGCAACAATGGTAACGCCAATAAAATGAATGTCATAGATGAGGATGAAACAAAAAATTATTGATTGCAGGAAATGTTTAAGGGAAAGAAGTTCACAAATGCACCAAAAAGGAATGCCAATGGATCCTCCCCAAAGTAGGCTCATGCCCTTGATGACTTGATAGACCCACAAACCAAAGAGTCTGTAGGCTCTAGGAATGTCATTTGGAAGCAAGAGTTAAAAACTTACCCATGAGAACATACCAAGGAAAAAAAATGCATCAACCAAGATATAGACTAATGATAAAACTGGCAATGAGGTGAAAAATGAAAAAGAAAGGTGGAGAGGAGAGAATGGAATGGAACCCAAGAACAAGGTTGTGTAAAGTTCCTTATGTTTGTTTTATGGTTACTGTGACCAAGTAAAACTCATTCCAAATCCAGGCTCAGCAAATCACATTTAGTGACCACACATCAACACATTTGACCAACCTATCCTCTTGAAGCAACAAGAATGCCTCTACAAAAAGTCACCACCATTCCAAGGAGAGTGAGATGGAGAATCAGGAAGTGAGAAAGGGCCTTAGTTAGAGGGAACCTTCAGGCATGGGTAACATGTCTTTCTAGTACCATAACCAGTGCATGTAGCCCAAGTTCATTATTGTGTCTAAGGGGTGTGCTTTGAATTCTCACTTCTTCTTCTTCTTCTTCTTCTTCTTTTGTGTTTCTATGCATGAGAACCACACTATGCAAAGACTTATTTTTATATACTCAACTTCTAGATATTGGATGAATGGCAGAATGGCGGAAAACTCAAGGAAAAAGCATCCAAGCACTCAAGAGAATAGCCAGCACAACTGCATCGAATCCCCTTGAAGTCATACCCTTTTCATTCTTTGAGTCTTTCCATAGTTTGAGAAATACCCAGCCACCAATTTGTTAACAATTTTATTAGAGAAAGGGACTGTATAGTTCCAAGCCAAGGGAGACCATAGGATTTTATGGATGCATGAACGACGTGGACTTATTGCCTGTTTAATCAAAAGAACTATACCTTAATATCAACATCATATTTCATAGGTAAAACCCAAACATTAGCAATCAATATGGTATTATTCATGCCACCATCATGAACATTTATTGGGTGATGAACAAAGTAAAGTAATCACACAAAGAAATGGTAAAAAAATAAACAATGGTGTAAAACAAAAATAAGAAAGATTAAAGAAATGTGCAAAATAAAAAACATGTAAAACAAAAATTTAGAAAGAACTAAGAACCTTTAATGGTTAGCAGAGGTGGCAATCTCCCCCATGACTGAGTTGGAAGGAGGAGATCCAAAATAATGAGTAAGGTTGCCCACCTATAGAGGTAGCATGTGTTCTGGTTGTCCTAAAATCATGAAAAGGTTTTGTTTGTTGCATGTTGACTAACAGTCTCTTATTTGGGCTCTCAGGTTTATATATGGTCATACCCCCTGAAGGAAAAGTTGCATAAATAATGTAAGATCCTTCCCACAGTGTTTGAAATTTGGTACATTGTGACACATGTGTGGGGTTCCAGTAGAGAACCTTATCTCCTAGCTGATACTTAACTTTCCTAATTTTCAGGTCATGATGTTGTTTATTAAATGCCTTATGCAATTCATTAGATGACAGGGCAGCTAGTCAATTCTCATCTAGCAAGTTAAGAGTCATCAACCTTTGTTTTTGTGCTAGATCAAGGTCAAGGTTGAGGTCACATGCCGTGGATAGTATACGGAGCTTAGTTTGGATAGGAAGCGTTGGAAGTGTTCCATACACTAACTCATAGAGAGAGTAGCCTATAGGGAGTTTCCATGTGGAGCGGTATGCCCAAAGAGCATCGTTCAGTTTAGTGCTCTACTCTCACCTATACTTGCTAATGGTTTTGGTCAGCATCTTAGTAATCTCCCTATTGGTGACCTCAACTTGACCTTTCGCTTGTGAGTGGTATGGTGTAGTCAATTTATGCTCAAACCCTAAGCATTGCATTAACTTATGAAAAGTTGCACCTATGAAGTGTGTACCATTGTCTGAAATAAGTGCATGTGGCACACCAAACCTGTTGATGACTTGTTGTTGAACAAATCGTGCAGCTGTAGATGATGTGCAATCTTTAACGGCAGCTGCTTCAGCCCATTTTGTTAAGTAGTCTACAACAACTATGATGTAAGCTTTTTCATTGGACATTAGTGTAATGGGCCCCATGAAATCAATTCCCCAAATTTAGAAGGGTTCTAACAGTTGAATCCATTATTGTGGACCCTCCATTCTAGTAGTCATTCACCCATCATGTTGATAGCGCTCACAAGATTGGACAAATTGATTGGCATCTCGGAACAAGGTAGGCCAATAATACCCTGCAAGAAAGATCTTGATGGCCATCCATCTCCTAGCATAATGACCGCCATAAGGGCCCTCATGAGCATCTTGGAGAACTCTCAGTTGATCTATATTGGGAACACACCATCGAACCAAGCCATCAGGACATACTTTGTAAAGTTGTCCATTGATATCCATTAAGTACTTGGCTCTATGAAGAAACTGTTGTTTCTTCTTAATGTCTAGCTCTTGTGGTGTTTTTTCGGTAAGGAGATAGGTAAGAATGCTACTGTACTAGTTTCTCTCTGTGGGTGATTGGTTATTCACTACACTAGGAAAGAGGAATTCATCAGGGAAATGATTAGAAATTGGATACTCATCCTCTTTGTTGTCCTAGTGCAACCAAGATAAATGATTGGAAACTACATTTTTGGTGCCTTTTCGATCGATCATCGTTAAATCGAACTCTTGTAGGATCACAAGCCATTGTATAATACAAGGGATTACCATTGGCTTCTTCATGAGGAACCAGATTGCACTATGATCTATGTGTATGAATACTTTGTATCCTAATACATAATGTCTAAACTTCTCTAGTGCAAACACTACATCCATTAATTCTTTTTCTGTAGTAGTGTAGTTAAGTTGTGCACTAGAAATACTTTTACTTGCACAGTGGATGTAATAAGGACGTTTCTAGTCATCTAACTATGTAACTACGGCTCCTAAGGCATAGTTGGATGCGTCAATCATGACATGGAACAATTTGGACCAGTCAGGAGCTTGTAGAATGGGTGTTTCTACTAGCTTCTATTTCAAAGTTTGGATAGCTAGTTCACATTCCTTGGTCCACTCGAAGGGTACATCCTTTTTTGTTTGCTATACCAATGGTTTGGCAATCTTTGAAAAGTTCTCTATGAATCTCCTATAGTAACTAATGTGTCCAAGGATTGACCAAATGTCTTTGAAAATTTTCAGTTGACAGGTAATTCCTTGGATGACGTTGATTTTCTTAGGGTCTACCTCTATCCCTGTATGTGAGATTTTATGCCCAAGTACTACACCTTCTTGGAACATCAAATGATTTTTTTACCAGTTGAACCTCAAATTAGTTTCTACACATCTTTTCAACGCTTACTCTAACTGGTCCAAGGCTTGATCAAAGTTTGCTCCATAAGTGGAGAAGTCATCCATAAAGGCTTCCACACCATTTCCTATCTGCTACTAGAATATGCTTGGAACTAAGTGTTGAAATGTTGCAGGGGCATTGCACAAGCCAAACGACATTTGTTTGTATGCAAACATTCCCCAAGGACTAGTGAATGTAGTTTTAGCTTAATATTTTGGGGCTATTTGTATTTGGTTGTATCTGCTATATCCATCCAGAAAACTATAATAGCGATGCCCTGTGATTGTGTCTAAGACTTGGTCAACAAATGGCAATAGAAAGTGATCTTGAATGTTTCCATGTTTAGTAGCCTAAAATCTATGCACAACCTCCATTTGCCTCCATTTTTAGGCATGATTACTAAGGGGCTAACCCATTCACTATAAGCAATGGGGTATATGAACCTAGCCTTTAGAAGCTATTCGATTTCTTCTTTTACTACTTGCTTCAACTTTGGGTTCAATCACCTTTGTGGTTGTTTTCGAGGCTTCATGGAGCAGTCAGTGTAAATCCTATGCTGGCATATCCTAGGATCTATTCCAGTTAATTCCAGATATGACCAGATGAAGGCTTTTTACTGCTTGTTTATTACTTTTAGCAAACTCTCTTTTTGTTGTGGAGTAATTTTTGCGTTGATGATTATCGATTTTCCATTCTTAAGGAACGTGTACTCCATACCAGTGGGCAATCATTTTAGCTCTAGGGGATCTTGTTCAAATTTCTTAGAAATTTTCAACTTCCCCCAGTTGATGTGTTCGAGGTTAGGACTTGGAAGTTGGCAATGGACTTGCTCTAATGCATCTATGCTATCTATGTAAGCACAAGTCAAATCCTCAATTAGTTCTATGCATATAAGTGAGCTACCTTCTTGATCATCTATTAGCCATTGGGTGTCTGCTACATACAGGCACCTTTGTATATTGCTCACTTGTGCACACTGATTGCATGCAAGCAATGTTAGACTTTGCACAACCCATGATCTCTACATGCAATTACACCCTGAGTTACTATATGCAATGCATGGAACTTTCTTCTTCTCAATCTTTCCGAAAATATTTTCCTTAGATATTTCTAGGAAAAGATCGCTGATTCCTAAACACGCATCGATAGTGCTTAGCCATGCCCTTCCCATTATGATTGGGAAATCCTCCTTACTGTTGTTCACTTGAATCACTAGGAAGTCAACTAGATACGACCATCCAAAAATAGTGGTAATAATGTCCTCCACTGATCCCAAGGGAACAGTGATGGACTAGATGACCAACTCTAAACAGATGTTGCTCTTTTTTAATAGAGGCAGGTTACAAGCCTTGTACATTTCTTGGGATATTAGGTTGACACTGGAAGCTGAATCCAAAAGAGCTTTGCATGGCTCATTCCCAGTGATTTGTAGATATATCAGAAGACTCCCAGGATTAAAGAATTTCCTAGGAAGGTGGCTAGCTTTGATCCAATCGGTAGCAACATGCGTTAACATGACTGTATGAGTTGAATGTAGTGTTAGGCTCAAAGGGGGCTCTGAAGCTTTATTTGATATGGAGGCGTCCAAAGACTCAGCCTCTTGCCGTTGCAAAGGCTTGGTTAGACTGTTGGTTTTGAAGAAAGATATTTTCTTCATACAATTGTCAGAACCAATAGTAGGTTGAGGATTAACAGCCTCTGTGGCATTGCGTTGTTGTGGCTGAGTATGGAGTTCACCTTACATTGCTGGAGCAGGTGGTAATGGAGCTATTGGTGGGAGAGATGCGATCGGATTTGAAGGATGGTACCCTTGTGGAATATTGCCCCTAGAAGAGGGAGTCCTATAGTACTCGTGAGCTTGGTAGTGATGTTGAGAAGTAACATGACCAACAGAGTCACATGGAGAGATTGGATGCTGCACGTAATATCCATATGGGTCAGGTTGCCAGTAAGGATATTGTTGTCTTGGTGGTGGCATTCCCCATGATTGTGGGTGCCTCCATTGTTGATGTTGCTCAATCGGTTATGGTGGAGTTCCACTTGGATAATACATTAAACATTGGTGGAACTGCCTTGGGTTACCTTGGGGATAAGGTAACCGTTGGGATGTTTTCCATTTGTTTAATCGTGGATTAAGTGCATACACCCCAGACTCCTATAGATGTGAGATCACAGGGCAACATCCCTTAGGATGGTCATATTGACATATCTCGCATCCACTATCATCGTTTGTATCTAAGTCCACAACCTATTCAATAATAGCAACTTTGCCCTTACCCTTGTTACGTGCATTTTTTGCTTCTCTCTTTTTTCTTTTGTCATAATCACTACCTCGCTCTCTAGACTCCTCTACTATTTTGAGAATAGTTTGAAACCTACTATCTAGGGAGTCCCACATTTGATCTACCTTTGCTGATACTTCTAATGTTAACTTTTGGATAGGAAAGGTTTTCCTATTCACCATCTCTTCGAGTGGTGACTCTTCCTCATCCTCACAAAACCTTACTCCCTTCTTCCAGAGGGAAGGATCTCAGTTATATTCTTCTGCACTTTCTCTCTTTCATAGCTCACCTTCTTCCTTAGCAACTTGCTCCAGTAGTCTGTGAATTTGATGGTACCTAAGCTCAGATAACCTTCCTTGGGCATAAGTCCCAAGGGTTCTTCTCGTTTCATGCCTAAGCCAATCTATGAGATGGCGTAGCTGATCCCGCTATGAATAACCATGGCCAAGACAACAATGTAATAGTGCATAATAGTGGCTAATGGTAGCATCCAAGGGTTCGTGACCTCCTTATTTCCATCCTTGGATTTGCTTTCATAGGTTAGACATGCAGAAGTACGTTTGGTGCTTATTGTTGAACAATTCTAACATAGTACTCCACCTATGAATGGATTCTGATTCTAAGGATCGGTGCTAGCTTTCAGCTTCTTTTACTAGTGTCCATGGGAACAACTTTAGTTTTCACCACTCGTTCTCTATGTTTTGCAAGGCACACATATCATGAAATGCTTGTAAGTGATTTTGAGGATCAACATTATATCCCCCTTCAAATCGTGGGATGTTATTCATACCTAACCTCTTGATCTTGCTATCTCTTTGGTGCCTTGTTGGAACTCTTACAGCCTCAGTTATGTCTAACATGCTTCAACTAGCGAGTAGGGATTCATCATGATCATCTCGTTCGTGGCATCTGTGATACCTACGTTGTTCAATACTCTCCCTTCTTCTATGTCATGATTCCCTAGAGTGCCCTCATCCTCTATCTTGGCTGTTTCGTTTGTGACTTCCACCTTGCTTGCCATTATCCTCATGATTTTTTTCTCTATGGCTACATCTAGACACTGAAGGAGAGGGTGAAGGAGATGATGAAGGTCAAGAAGAAGGAGAATCACCATCATGACAATGGCTTCTACCTTCTCTTCAGTGGTCTCTACCTCGATCGTGATTGCAATCAGAATGCCCACCTTCATCATGTGTCCTTCTTCCTTTTTCTAACACTTTGTATCTATTGGTATCAACACCTGGGTTATGAATAGTAGAATGAAGGTTCTGATACACAACCCCTTGGCCAAAGTCAATGAGAGGAACATTACTATGTGGGCGACTACGTGAGGCAAGTTCATCGCTCTAAATTTCACTTAAAATGTGGCAGGCATCCTTGGACCATTTCCCCTTCAAAGACTTATGGTGTCTCTCTTGTTGCAAATCCCTTTGACATTGCACCTTTGTGGAACGATAGTCTCTTAAATCATAGTCCTATGTAACATATTCTGCATGTAAGTGTTGCATGCCTATTCGTGTGAGAGCACGAAGGAGCATGCTTGGGACTGAATAGTCGGAAGGTAACACTATCTTACATTCCAAGTCACGCTAATGTAGTTGTTCCTCTTGATGGAGAATAAAGATGAAGTTTGGTACATATTCATTGGAATGAATATATACCACATGAAACTATTGAGGGATTGGCAAATCAACTTTATGTGTATTATGTCATCGATTGCTTCTTGTGTTAGTCCTAAGCGGTGAAGTGCTTTTTTGCGAAGAAGAAGACATTTTCTCTTGTTCAGTGTGCAATGTACTATTATCTTTTTCTTAACCAACCCTAAGGGTTCATTCCAATGATGTGAATGATTTCCTAAGTTCTACTTAGCACACAAACAACTAAGTCCCTGGCAACGATGCCAATGATGAGCAGTGAGGTGCCCCTATGCTCAACCATACGAATACAAGTGTTTCACACACGATCTAGTTGAATTCCAAGGACTAAGTTCCTATGAACCTTTTTGGAACAATAATGGGTTGGTTAATTGTTGTCTTCCCAAACTTACTTGTATCTCACAGTTGTAGAATTAAGTAAGCTTGAGGTATATGATTTTTATAGCTTTTATGTGTTTTATATCCTACGCTAGTAAGGAGGGGAAGAGAGATAACAAAGTAATTAATCTAATTTAACTACTCATTAACTAAGTTCTAATTAATCCTAACACTAGTATTCATTCCCACTTGTCGTACACATCCTGAACCAGTGCAACGCTATTGGGATTACCAAATGCTAATCTTTACTAGGTTACCAAGTGCTATACACATGCTCGAAGCGGTCGTATTGAGTGTATTTAACTAAGAGAGTTGTAGGGTAAGAGAAATCATTAATCAACTAGGAAAGCATTACATAATAATTAACACTAGTTAATATATTTTGAATGCTACAAGGTTTATCATAAAGTTCATCTTTATTGTCGTACACAATGTGTGCTCAGGTACACAATGCTCGAATAAAGATCCGTTCACTCTATGAATCCTACTGTGGGCACGCAGAAATAATTCTAACTCTAGAGGTAAAAAATGGCAAGAGTTCGGCTAAGGGACTAATTGTCTAATGTGAAAACTAAGGGCATCACCTATTATTTATATGTGAGAAGACAGGCCCTGATATTGGGTATCTGACATTGTATGGTTGGATCCGATATCATGGACCCAATATTGCGGTTCCGATATCATGGTTCATCAATCCCCACTTGGTATCTAAAGTGTTCTTTTAACTTTTCATATCACTTAGCCTTGTTTTGCTATGCGCTCATTTCAATGGCCATCCTCTAACGAATTACATGTACCTCCTCCATTGAGAGGGTTCGATTCTCTCTGGCCAAGCGATTCATGTTCTGGTTGACCTTGACTAACTATTCTCATAGTTGCTGAGAGTTTTTTCGAGAACATTCTTTTGTTTCTCCATAGTGGTCAATTGAAGATTATCCACAACAAGCTATTTATTCTCTTCTTGTAAGACCTTGAGTGCTTTGGCATGCATGTATGTTTGCACTTATACCCTAGAACCATCCCAATCAGCCTTCTCTTTCTCCTCTACCACTTTTTTATTATCTGCCAATAATTTATTGAGTTGCTCGCTTCTGAAAGATTTGAGTTGGTCTACGGGAATGAATTGAGATGGGTCCCATTGTGTAGCTTGCAAGGCAACAAGCTTCTCTTGAAGTCTTTCCAACTCAACGTCTGCATGCTTGGCCATGATCTCTACCATGAACAACTTTCCCATGGTGGAGATGAGGTTTGATTGAGTTGCTATGACATCTTGTAGGATGTCGAACAAGGATGTCATTACTTGTCCTATCTGCGGCAACTGATCAAGGACATCCTCATGCTCTGCAGGAGTCATTGAGGGACTAGCCAAAGTTTGAGCATCACGTGCTTCTATAAAATCCACTGGTGGCACAAGAGGGACATTGAAGGACTCTTTGATATGGTCTATGACCACTTCTGTGACTCCCACTACATCTTGGTGCTACATGACCATTACTGTGGCCCCTTCACTAGTTTCTAATTGCACTTAGAAAGATGCAGCATTCCCTGAAATTTGTTGTAACCAATGTGTCTCCCATTCTCCTATTTGAATAGACACGTCACCCCATGCGTGATCTATCAAAACTATGGACCGTACGACATCATCGATGACCCAAAAGAGATTGGCATCATCACGACTTCCCCAACTAACCATCTTAGCGATGGCCCTGAGATGGCTCATCAATGATTGATAATCCTATAGCAGTGGTGACGGTTGGTCTCGCTAGCTCATGCTAGGCCGTGCTTCTTGTTGTTGACTAGGCCTTGTGCTTGGGAGTTAGCTAGGCCCTGCAGTTTGAGTTGCAGTGGGCCCCACCGTCTATTCTTGTTCTAGCTCCAATGTCTCACCAAGACTTTTCCTTAGGGCTAGTGGCTTTAGCAATTCAATGAACAAAGAATTTTGGGCCTTTCGAGGGACGTCATTGGTGTACCCCAGAATTCTAGCATGTCTGCATAGCTTCATGATGAGACATGAGAAGGGTAATGCAAACTTCCCTATCTTATGTTCCTCAAACCACCTCAGAATCTCCATAAGGTATAAGTGGGGTAGGTTAGTATTAACCTTGCCCATCAATATAGTGCTTCCTCTGGCCACATACATGGAGATTCTATTCAATCCTTTCATGGGAAAGATGTGATAAGTACTAATCTTGAAATATATTCTTTCTTCCAGCACCAATTCTCCATATGTCTTGTCTTCCTTGCCATATGCCCTTTTCAACCAAATTTTTCATGCATCAGCATTGGAGTGAGTGGGTAGGTGAGCAACTTTTGGCATTGTATTCGGAAGATTCAACACCTCTGAAATGGCCTTGGTGAAAAAATCTATACACACACCACTAATGTCAACTATGGTGCCTTCTTCTTTATTGTACCAAAATTGGTACGTCTCTCCTAAGTACCAAGCACCACTTTCAGAGACGATAGGCCATAATGGGAATCCTTTGAGTTGGTCCCTAATAACTTCAAGAGTGAACTCTTTGAAAGGTCCAAAGTTTAGTTCCACAATCATAGCTACTAACGTGAACCTTTTGTGGATTGCCTACATGCATTCTGGGGGCAACATGAGATGTTGTCGCTGTTCAGGCACTTCAATTGCTCCTCCTTCCACCTGTCCTGATTGCACAGTAGTAGGAGGCTCTTGATGGATGTTGAATGATTGTGCCTCTTTCTTTACATGTTCCTTGGGATACACTTGGTCTCTGCCCCTCCTTGGTCATTTGAACACACCTTGGGAGGGTCCTCCTTGTTGTCCATGTCTAGGGGTCATTTGCAATCACACAGGGTTGATTATTAATAAGGTTGCTTACAAAATTTGATTTATACCTTACTTTTTACCTTTAATTGGTTTGTTTCTTATTTCATGTGACTTAGAGTTAGGAAATTTTATGGAAATGTGCCCTAAAAGTTTGATCTTGGGCCCAATTTGATTAGTTGGCTTCAAAATTTAACTCTCCTGGTATGGATGAAGAGATAAAATTGATTTTGGCAACATGTTTGACATTTTGATGGTCAATTACCCTTTATAGTATCCTTTGGGTGATGATGAATTTTAGAAAATTTGTGCACAAGTGTACCCTTCCCCCACGACTAAGCTGAACACTTTGAGAATAGATAGGTTTGATCGGAATGGAAATCGAAGCACGAGTGATTAAGTTAGGGCTGTTGGACAAGAGGCACGCAAGTTAGCAAGTTTGTGGAGAAAAGTGGAAAAACTCCCCCTATGTGAATAGTTGAAAATGATGTTGATGTGCACCAAGGGGGGTCCATATATATAGTTTTTGTTGATGCTATATCGCGTACCTGATAGCGCGGCCCCAATATCACGTCCAACCCGATATCAGACACCCAATATCGTGACCTATTTAAAATAGGGTACTTAATAAAATTGATGAATTTTTGAAATTATAAGGCCCAAAAATGAATGATTTGAGGTTAATTTGATAGGTTCAAGGTAACATGCAATAGAACGAAAGGCAGAAAAGGTATAATGGGGTAGAATCTGGCAATAAAATTCATGAATAGGATGAGGAAAAAGGACATATGTTGGTACATAGGAACGTTTGAAGTAGAGGGATGATAAGGGAAAGAATAACATTGGCCATAAAGTAATCAGAGGGTATAAAATGATGTGGTGGTGTGCAACAAGTACAAATTACAAAAGTCATGCAAGTGGGTCCTCCCCAAAGCAGGTTCCAACCTATAATGCCCTTGCATAACCACCTTGAAAATGTTCGTAGGCACTAAAAGGGTTAAATGTAATCTACACCGATGTAACAAAACACACACATGTTGATACCACTGTGATGAGATATGAATTCAATGCTATACAAGACACGAGTCACAATTACATGAACAACGAGATAAGACAATTGTAGAAATGATTATAGAGATTGGGACATGAGGTAACT
This sequence comes from Gnetum montanum, assembly GCA_015680685.1. NCBI lineage: Eukaryota > Viridiplantae > Streptophyta > Gnetopsida > Gnetales > Gnetaceae > Gnetum > Gnetum montanum. The sequence continues at coordinate 230,253 of MNCI01011598.1, forward strand.
GACCCAGGGCACAATGAATCTTGAGTGTAGGGCATGATTAATGTGTCATTAGCCCATCCCTCCAAAATCAAGACCAAGTCCATTCCTTTAATCACTGACCTCACATTGTTTCATCCCATGATGGTCAACCATAAGAGTACCATGACAACAAGGTGTATGATCACTTGGCATTTTGTTTAAGAGAGGAGTGATTTGGAATTGCCTTGTGGCACTTTGAGCTTGATCTTTTCTTTTTCTTTTTGTGTGGTTGCTTTGGCACACTCTTCTTGCTCTCTCTCTCCTTTTTTTTTGAATGCTTAATCCAGAGAAGCCACCTACCTTTAGGCATGGCTACATGTCTTTCTAGTGGGACCCCCTATGATGGGACGTGATATCGCATGGGCTGCGATATCGTATACGCAATGTATCGTATGCAATATTGCATCTTTCCCGTGATATCACGTATGCGATATCGCAATCTGTTGCCATTTCTATAAATAAGAAGTGGCTCTCCCTTGTTTCTCCATCTAGGCCTAGACCATAGTGAAACTTTGACAGTTTTACCTCTCCAGAGATAGAATAATTTTCATGTGCTCGCAATAGGAGCTCCAAAGTGAACAGATCTTTATTCGAGCAAATATTGTACCTGAACACAAGTTTGTGTACGGAAATAAAGATGAAATTTTGGATAAAATTTGCAGTGCATGGACTAAGGTAAATAGGAATTTAATTATTATTATTTATTTTTCATCATTTAAATGCTTTATTAGTCAATTAAATCTCTCTCAACCCTTCTCTAATAATTAAGTGCATTTAGTACGACCACTTCAAGCACGTGCGTTACGCTTGGTAGTCCCAGTAACAAATAGCGTTTGGTAATCCCAAAGGTTGCATTGGTTCAAGGTGTGAATGGTAAGTGGGAACGGATGCTAATGCTAGGTTAACTAAGGCTTAGTTAGTTAGTTAAAGTTAGTTAATTAGTCTCTTCACCCTTTACCTCATTAGCATAGGAGATAAAACATAAAAACTATAAAAATCACATACCTCAGACTTACTTAACCATACAACCGTGACAAATACAAGTAAGTCTGGGAAGACAACGAACAATTAACCTTAAGTGTTCCATAAGGCATGTAGGCACTTAGTCTACAGAGTTCGACCAGATCGTGCGTGTAACACTCGTATTCGTATGGTTGAGTGTAGGGATACCTCGCCACTCATCATTGGCATCGTTACCGGGGACTAAGTTGTTTGTGCGCTAAATAGGACATAGGAAATCATCCACATCTTTGGGAAGCTTAAAAGAACCCTTAGGGTTAATTAAAAAAAATTATATAATGGTTAATCAGCACACCAAATAAGACACAATGTCTTCTTCTTCTCATAAAAGCACTTCACCACCTAGGGATCACAGAAGAGACCGTCGACAGTCTAACACACATAACTGCAAACTGCCAGTTCCTCAACAGTATCGGGTGGTATATATTCATCCCTATGAGTATATACCCAATTTTACTTTTATCCTCTATTAGGATGAACAACTGTGTTAGCGAGACTTGCAAGGTAACATAGTGTTACCTCCAGATCGTGTAGTCCCCAACATGCTCCTTCGTGCTCTTGCACAGATAGGCATGATGCAGCTATATGTTGAATATGTTGTAGGTGATTTTGACATAAGGGATTACCATCCCACAGTAGCACAACATCTAAGGGACTCGCAATAGGAGAGTTACCATACATTGTTGAAGGGCAAAGGGGTCCCGCACGTCCTAAGCGAAATTGGAGATGGTGAACCAGTTATAACAAGTTCTCTATCAAATGATGTTCCCCCTCCTAATAATGGTGAGGAGGTGGGGTATCAAAACTTACACTCCATGATTCATAACCCTGGTTCTAATACCCATGAACACCAAGTCTTCACTGAGGGAACAAAAACACATGACAAGGACAGGCACTCAGATCGTCAACACGATCGGGGCTGTAGCCATCGAAGAGAAGGTAAGAAACATCATCATGGTGATGGTTCTCCTTCTTCATCACATCATTCGCCCTCTCCTTCCACATTAGCACGTAGTCACAAAGAGCACAACAGTGAGGATAAGGGTAAGCGAAATGAGAGACCTCGACGAGAGAGTCGAAAGCGAGGATGAGGACACTCTAGGGAGTCAAGGCATGAGAGAAGGGAAAGTAGGGAACCACGTAGGCATCATAGACGTCATGAGAGAGATGATCATGATGAACCCCTACTAGCAACCTGGAGTATGTTAGACATTACGGAGGTTGTTAGAATACCTACAAGACATCAAAAAGATAGCCAAATCAAGAGATTGGACATGAATAATATCCCACAATTTGAGGGGGGATACAATGCTGATCCACAAAATCACTTATAGGCATTCCACAATTCCTGTGCCTTGCAAAATATTGAAAATGAGTGGCAGAAGTTAAAGTTGTTTCCTATGACACTCATAAAACAAGCAGAGAGTTGGTACCAGTCCTTAGAGCCGAAAACCATTAAGAGGTGGAGTACAATGCTAGAATTGTTTAATGATAAATACCAAACGTACTCCAAAGTGTCCAACTTGCATAAACAGATCCAAGGATGGAAGCAGGGTACTCACGAACCCTTGGATGCTATCATGGATCAGTATTATGCATTGCTACATCATTGCTCGGGCCATGGTTACACACAACGGGATCAACTCCACCACCTCGTAGATGGGCTAAGACACAAAACTAG
>MNCI01011598.1:236849-267776 GCA_015680685.1 Gnetum montanum
GATAAAACATAAAAACTATAAAAATCTCATACCTCAGACATACTTAACCATACAACCATGAAAAATACAAGTAAGTTTGAGAAGAGAACGAACGATTAACCTTAAGTGTTCCATAAGGCGTGTAGGCACTTAGTCTGCGGAGTTCAACTAGATTGCGAGTGTAATGCTCATATTCGTATGGTTGAGTGTAGGGGTACCTCGCCACTGATCACCCAAGAATAACATTGGTTTTCTTGAGTGAGTGCCTTTATTACTCTTACTTCCATTTTTCATTAGATCTATAAGGATCTTAGTACACCTAGGCTACATGGTAACTCCTATAGATGTCACCAAAGAGAATCCAGAAGTCCCCTTGATGTCACACCCTGGCCATTCCTTCTTATTCTAACATTCTTCACTCTGGGTATAATGAGCACAAAATTACTTTAAGTTTTAATGATGTCAAAAATACCATCATACCTAGAGTAGAACCTCTTATTAATAGAATGGTTGGGTGGATGTGATGGGCTCGTTGTCTAAATAATTATTTACTCGATACTTGATAGACAACACCTCAACCAATGAGTCACATGAGTGCTTTATTCATAGATGAGATTACTCATAAAAAGATAAAATAATAAATTAAAAGATGAAAAAGCTGGAAAACAAAAACTGTAAAATTAAAGAAAAGGAAAAATATTTATTAATTTTGCTTATTAGAATGGGGGATATCCCCCATAACCAAAATTTTGATCATAGCGAGAATTAAATAATGGAAGGGTTGGATCCATGCATTTTGGAAATATTGGGACCTGGTCATATCCAAACCACTGGGTGTCTTTTGATGTGGTGGTTGGAATGCACACATTGTATTAAAGTTGACATGGTGGGGCAAGCTAGAAGATGAGTTTAATTGATACAAAGTTGACCCACTATGACACCCTTGACCGTAAGATGGTATGTACGGATCGATATGTCTCCCCACATGGCTACATTCATTGGGCCACATAGTTGTTAGAGTGTTGATTGGTGGCCCAGATAAGGTAACACGAGGCATTGAGTTCAAGGAGAAGGATGCACCATAGTGTTGAACTAATGTTGCGTTGGAGGATGTAGTGGTCTCAGAACTGTGCTACCCCTTCCTACGGTCATGTCTAAAGAATGGATGCCTTTGATGTTGTGGAGGGTTTCCACTGCTGTTAACAATAGAAGCACAAGTAACGTTCATGGGTTGATGTTGTGGTGCAAATCCCTTAGGTATAGTCGATGGCGATGTAGAAGGAGGTGAAGGATGAGAATGTTGAAGTTGAGGAGGAGAAGTGTAAGGTACCCAAGGTGGTGGTCCTATTAGCAAGGATATGGGTTGATGGTATTGAGGAGAATGATAATAATGTGATGAGATAGAGGATGTTGACCTGGTTGGGAAAATAAGATGTTGGACTTGATAAGCACTTGGGTTTGGATGATAGGAAGGGTATAACTAGTTTGGGGGTGGCTTCCCCCATGACTGGGATTTTTACCGCTGTAGTTGAACACAGTATTTTTGTACAAACTCTGGATGTAACATTCTTTCCCAATGTTCATGTAAATGTGACAAGATTGGGCATTGACCTTTGGAGTGATCATATAGGAAAATGTTACATTGATACGTATGATTGGCAATTAAGTTCTTATTCTCTTCTACCCTTCTTTCCGATTTTCTAGTGGATTTTGTCTTGTTTCTTGGTTCGTCATGGCTCTACCTCCAATAATATTAGCATATTCTCCACATTTTTCATGTATCCACTCCATCATCTTATTGATCTTTACCTCAATTTCATCTAGTGATTGTAATATTGGCAAAGATGATTCCACCTCCTTTAGGTGCATTGATTTTTCTTCTTCCTGATTATGGACCTTTATTACGTTGAGATTTTGGTCTCGTTGAGATTTTTCAACATTCTCCCATTTAGCCATTTCTCCTTCTTCTTTTGCTAACTGCTTAATAAGCTCTTGGAATTGATGGGTTCATAGTTCATATAGTTGACCTAGGGCATACATCCCTAAGGTTTCCCTTGTTTCATTACGAAGCCCATCTATGATACAGTACATTAGACTCTCCTCGAAGAACCCATGACCTGGGCAGTTGTTTAATAGTGCATAATATCTTTCTAAGGCCATGTTCAAGGGTTCATGTTGTGCTTGTTTCCATTCTTGNGTTGTCTGTGTTCATGTTGGTGTTCTTGACTTTGCCCATGGGTTTGATTTTTACTTCTATGTCGACCCCTTGAGGAATAGTCATCCATTCTTAGGGATGTCCCATCTTCACTAGAGGTGTTTGAGTTGGATGACAAAAGTCCTTCAGTATCGTTGGGGTGTTTATGAACATATGAAACTCCTACATAAGATTGAGTACTCTAAGCTCCTTCGTTGGTTCTCCAATGAATTGCCTCACTAGATGTTGCGTTATCGTTGTCTTGTGAAAGAGACATTGTTGTGAATTGTGTGTGACTTAACTGAATTTAATTTCTTTGCCTGAAAGATATATTGTTAATACCCTGTTACATCTATCTTGTATGATATAACTAATCTAGATACCTAGCACCATCCCTAGTAACAGTGCCACTGATGAGTGGCGAGGTACCCCTACACTCAACCATACGAATACGAGCGTTCACACATGATCCAGTCAAACTTCGCAGACAGGCTAGTTGTGGTATCTAGATAGTTACTCGTTGATCACAGTTAGTTGTCTTCCCACTTAGACTAGTATTTATGTTGTCACATATGGTTTAGTCTAAAGTGTGGTGTATGATGTGGTTCTAAACTAGTGCTACTCTTAGAGGCAATGGAAAATAACTTTAATTGGACTAAGGAGGAGAGAGAGAGAGAGAATCTAACTACGAGGAAATGGGAGGAGAGAATCTAAGCTAGCCTAAGTGTGATGAGTATCTATTCCTTAATCATCTGTACACATCTTGGAGTTCGTGTACCACTACTACTGGGATTACCAAGCACATGTCCTAGGTACGCTACTAGGTTACCAAGTAGTCACACTTAAATGCTCGTGGTTAAGTTGTACTCATTCTACAATTAATAACAGGGATAGGAAATGAGGGTGAGAGATATTAATTATGAAAGTAATAAATAATAATTAAACAACTAAAACTAAGTGAATGCTACAATGATGAAGTAATCTCGATCTTTATTGCCAGTCATGTGTGTGTCCACGTACGTCACACTCGAATAAAGGTGTCGTACAATTACAATCATCACATTGCAAGCATGCACTGGGAGAAATGGTTAAGAAGAACTAACAAATGACTAAAAAACTAACTAACTAAGAACTAATTCCTAACTGACTTTCCTGTGCGTCCACATGTGTACTTATAGGCCCACACAGGAGTCACGATATTGTGTATCTGTATCGTTATTTAGGTCACGATATCGCATACCTGATATTGTGGATCCAATATTGCAGGACCAATATTGGAGCCTGACAAATCATGGTTCATTAGTTCATATGAATGTTTACAAAAATATCAAATATTTACCAAATAAAAATCTAAGACCAAAAGATTGATGAGTGAAAAACCCACTTTTTTTCAACTGGTTATTGTGTCTAAAACCCACATTTTATTAAAGAGTTGATGATAGAGAGAAATTCTACAAAATGCAAAAAACATAAATAGGAGATCATTACAAAGAATAGGGATCAAAAACTATTAAAGCCTATTAAAGGCTAAAGATCAAATTATTAAAATGCAAAATAATAAAAAGAAGATTACTACCAAAAATAGAATGAGAACAGTGTCAAAAGCTATTAATTGGTAAAAATAAAATTTTAATTAAATTACAAAAAATGAAAAATGATATAATATTATTATCAAAATAAGGATTAAAAGACTATCAAAACTTGGTAATGGCTAAAAATCAAACTCCAATTAAATTACAACAACAAATTATAAATGATAAAAAGGATTGTTACTAGAAACAAGTACCAACATAAAGTAAAATGAGATTAATTGTTTTCTAATGTTCAATGCATGATATAAAATCTTAGAAATCACCAAAATGTATAAAATAATATTAAAATATTTAGATATGAGAAATCAAGCACATCGGTGAATAATTGTGAAACAAGTAGAAAAATGCAAACAAGATGCACTACTCAAAATTACCAAAATCCAAAGGAGCAAAATACTAACTTATCCTACTTGAAATTGATAGTGCTATAGAAAGGATCCTTGCATGGCTTCAAACTTCCAAATAGTCATTGAATCTATAGATCTTGATTATCAACACAAATCTAGATATAACTCTCTCTCCAATCTTGCAAAATCTTACTCTTTAGCCTTTCTTCCAAATGTTAGCAATGTAAGGTACAAAGAATGCTCTTTCATGGAATAGTAGTAAGACTTATATTCTAGTAATGGTTTGACAATGTTGGGAAAGGAAGCTCTTATGGTCAAAAAAAAATTAAAAAGAAATTCTAAATCTAAAAGTATTTTAAATTTCTTTCCTCATATGGACTATAGCTAGGCTAACCTTAAGGGAATCGCTTATGAGAAGGTTAATGGCTATGTCTAACCATAAGATGATAGCCATGTCATCATCATCATTTTCCTAGCCTTATTTTAACAAAATGGAGTTGATTACATGAGTTCTTGTTCACCGTTAACCTTTATTTGCAATTTCTTTAAGTCATCTTCAATCATTTTTTTCCATATATTCTTTGGTCTTCCTTTTGATGGCTTCCTTGGAATAGTGACGTAGAAACCTTTGTTTATAGGCTCATTGTCTAATTGTATTTGCACATGTACAAACCATCTAAGCCATAATTCTTATAGCTTATCTACAATAGAAGCTACTCCAAGTCTTCCTATGATGTCTATATTATGTAGTTTATCTTTCTAGTAACATTCAACATTCATCAAAGCATTCATATTTCTACTACATTAATTTTTCATTCATGTCCCTATTGTACTGCTCAACCTTTAGCACCATATAAGATAGTAGGTTTGATTTTTTTTCCTATAAAATTTCCTCTTCAATTTTATTGGTATACTTTTATCACATAGAACATCACTAGCTTGTTTTCATTTTGATCATCCTACCTCAATTCTATTTCTTATATCTTTATTAATTTTACCATATAATTGGAGGATTGATCCTAGGTAGTACAACCACTTACACTGAGGAACATTTTGGTCTTAAATTGTCTCTTCTATTTTATAATTGTTTATGATATTATAAAATTACATTACCTATATTTTGTCTTAATTTTATTAATTTTAAGCCTTTTGATTATAAAGCATGTCTATACTTCTACATTTTAGAAGCAATGTTTTTTTAAGTTGTACCCACTAACATAATATCGTCTACAAATAACATACACCAAGCAATTTCATCTTGTATTTTCTTTAGTAATTCATTTATAATAATAGAAAATAAGTACAAGCTAATTGTAGACCCTTGATGTAGACCTGCTATGATTGAAAAATTAGATGTTGTACCACAAGTTATTCTAATATTAGTGGTAGCTTCTTCATACAAGTATTGAGTCACTTTAATATAATTATTAAGAATGTTTTTCCTATATAAGGACCAACAAAAAATATCTCTAGACATTCTACCATATGCTTTCTAAATTTCCCCATCAATTTTCATATCATGAAAGATCAAATGTAGTTTTTTTATATGTTTTCTAAATTTCTCCATCAATTGTCATATCAAGAAAATAACCTCTATAGTATATCTCCTTGGCACAAAGTCAAAATCAAATTTTAACATTGTTCATTTAAGTCTAAAGTGCTACTCTATGACTCTCTCCCAAAGCTTCATAGTGAGGCTCATTAGCTTGATCCCTCTATAGTTTACATGATTTTGTAGATCTCCTTTATTTCTGTAAATGGAAAAAAAGTTCTTTTCTTAAATTAATGGTCATGTTTCCATCCTTCAAAATTTTTTTAAATAGTTGTATCAACCAAGAAACTCCTATATCTTCCAATGCTTTTCAAGCTTCTATTAGAATGTTCTTTGGTCCAACAAGTTTTTCAATTTTCATTTTTGATAAAGCTATATTTACCTTAACTAAGAAAATTTCATTAACCAAACTAAAATTTGGTTCCTCTTCTAGGATTTATTCTCTTGGGAATTCTTCATTTAATAACTCTTGACGATAAGTTTTCCACCTATCCAAAATTTCATTGTCTTTTACCATAATTCTTTCAGTTGTTTCCTTGATGCATTTGACATGATTAATGTCATCACATTTCTTGTTTCTAATTTTTTTACTAACTTATAAATAGATTTTTCTCTTTCCCTTATTCTTAATTTCTCATAAAAGCTATCCAAACCCTTATGTTTAGCATTGGCTACTACAACATTACTTAAAGCATTTTTTCTTATTTTGGATAGCATGTTGGAGTTCATCACTCCATCAAATGTCTCTTTTAGGATGTATTTTTTGCCTTTTGTTTCTTCCAAAATGTTCTTTCCAATTTTTTGAATACAACTTTTTATTTTTGGCTCTAAATTAAATTTGTAGAATAATCAAAATTTCATATGCCTTCATGAAGTAATTATTCTCTAATAAGGTGATGTTATCTTTCTTTAAATTCCATCATTTTATGCATTTAGCCCATTTTCATGTGCTATCTTTGAAGCTCTATATAGCTAAATCCATGACCATTAGTCAATGTCAAGTTACAAGACACTTTCCAAGTATGACCATATAGTCTTTACAGATGATCCAATCTCTTTTCTATAGTAAAAAATAATTAATTTCTATTATATCCACATCACTCTTATATGTAATTAAATGTTTTGTCCTCTTCTTGAAATAAATATTTGCAATTGCAAGGTTACAAGCACATGCAAATCATAATAGTAAATCTCCCATATCATTGTGCTTTCCAAATTCATATCCTCCATGAATCCTGTCATATCCCATTTGCATGCATCTAGCATGATCATTAACACTTCCTCCAATGATTATAATTTCTTGCTAAGGAATTTCCTGAAGCATCCAATCCATAAAATCCCAAAAATCTTTCTTGATGGAATTTTCTAGGCCACTTTTTGAAGCATATATTTTGATGATGTTGATGATCTCGTTTCCAAGTACTATTTTAATTCCCATAATTCAATCATCATGATGATATACTTGTAAGACTTTATATTTGATAAATTGATCAATGATGATGCCCACTCTATTTTGATGATTTTCATTGCCTGAGTAGAAGATTTTGTAACCCTAGCCTAAATCTTTAGTTTTCTCCCCTTTCCATGTTGTTTCTTAGAAGAAGGCAATGCAAATTCTTCATCCTTCATGATATCAGTAATTTTAGAGGTCTTTTTATTGATAGTACCAATGTTTTTCATTGCCAACCAAAATTTCAATTGCTACAATTGCTTATTTATCCACACCCATTCTTTAGGTGGTAACCCTTATCTACTTTTCGCAACATTTGAGCTATGATATTGTGTGTCATTTCTAAAGAATGTCCTAGTAAGCTCTTGCTTATTTTGCGCTACAATTGGGCCTTGTGACTACTACATATCATATCTAAAGAATTCTCTAGCATCTCCAAATCTTAAAAATTAAAAAATAAACTCATCTATGAGATTTGATAGGGTTTTACAACACACTATCAACTTGACACTAATCCTCCTCCTTTCATCTATGGGCTTGGAACTAACATTGGTGAAGTTAAGGTGATAACCATGTCTAAACCCAAATTATTAACAAGGTTTAGAGTTAAAAGCATAACTAATGGAAGGCTAGAATGAGATCCTTTAAATCATAAGCTAAAAGTAATTTCAAAAATTAACATCAAAATTTAAATATATAAATTGCTCAAAAAAATCATACCACAACCAAAGTAGTACTCCATGTGCCAATGACCCATCTGCTAACTTAAAACTCTAACAAAACGGGTTATTAAACATATAATAAATTAAAAGATAATTGAAAATACCAAAAATATTAAGAAATACTAAAATATAAAAATGTAAAAGTATAAAAATACTATCACACGTAAAATTATTAAAACTAATTGAAATATTTTAAAAGTAAAAGGACAATAAAAACAACATAGATAGGTACATAACTCAAATCATATACAAAATCTTACTTAATATAATAAAGGAGTTAAAAACATAGACATAGGTTAACAAACAAGATATCAAAGATTTAAATCACAAACATATCATGGGGTAAGGGGTATCTAGAGTAGGGGTGTTAATACTCAGCTTTCATTGATGATAAAAAAAAACACATGCTACTTGTTGCTACACCAATTAATAGGATTTTATATAATTGGATTAAAAAAATAGTTTTGAAACTACAAGCTATAGTATTGTCACCACAATTTGGGTCAATATATACTTCAAGGATCCTATTAGAATTTCCCTTATATACAATCCCATAAGATGATGTGGATTTAATATATCATAAGATTAGAAATGCTACCTTTAAGTGATTATAGTTAGGCTTTTACATGCCTATAGCTAACTAATTGATTACAAACTACATGCAGTTAATCCTCCAATAATTTAATGATATTGTGTAGGATCAATTGGTTTACCTTAATTATTGATCTTAAATCTAGATATCATAGGGATGTTTGTTTCATGATACTTTAGTATATTTTATTTTTCTAATAATTCCATTATGTAGTTCTTTTATGAAATTGTAATTTCTCCATCTTTTTAACATTAATTTTGAAATAATAATGAGCTAATCCAAAGTTAGAGATATTAAATCATAACGATAGATGGTAGTTAAAGTTTTTATGATATGAGTGTCAGTTATGACGATAAGTATATCACTCACATGAAATACTAAGAGTATCAATATCACGTCATTGTTCATTAGTACATATATATTACCATCCTTCTTTAACTTTCTAAATCCATAATTGATTAGAAATTCATCAATTTTTTTATATCATACCCTTGAAAATTCTTTTAGATCATATATTACTTTTGATAATTTATAGACTAAAGTATCATCCTCAATAAAACCTTTAAGCTACTTCATATACATGTGATGAGCAGGAAATATAACTTACACCCAACCATACAAATCACAAGCATGCACTGGTGATCCAATCGAATTTTGTGGACTTAGTTCCTAAGTTTTCCTATAGACAAAGACTGTGAACCTAAGGGTCATATGATCATTATCTTTCTAACTCTCACTTGTGTATGCTCTTACGTATAGTTAAGTATGAGTTAAGGCATATGATGTTTGTTTTTTTTATATTTTTATATTTTTAACTTAAGTTCTAGGTAGAAGGATGAAGAATTAACTATTAACTCTTTTAACTACCTAATTCTTCTAAAGGCCCACTATCCTAACATAAGTAGTTGTTTCAACCTTCCATACACATCTTGAACTAGTACTAATGCTACTGGGTTACCAAGTGATGACTACCCATACCAAATTGCTACTATTGGGATTACCAAGCATTGCACACTATGTTCAAGGTGGTCGTACTTAGGTTTTCATGTTTAAATGCATTAATTGCTTAAGATAAGCAACATAAAGTGCTTAAAAGATAAAGAGTGAATAAAAAGTATTAAACTATCTAAGTGCTACAATGAATGTCAGAAATCTTGTCTTTATTGTTGTTAACATCAAGGTATTTAGGTACATGAAGCTTGAACAAAAATTCATACAATCTCTTAATTCATACTACAGGCACTCAGAGGAAAATATTCTAACTCTAGAAATAACAAACTGCAAGAGCTTCACTACACTATGGACTTAATGTGTCATAAGTGTGATTGATACTCACATTTATATAGGCTTGACTGCATCAGTATCAATGCATCTGTATTAATACATCTAACCATGCATCAATGGAGATATGTCAATGCATGCCCATCGATGCACCTAGTCGAACTACACTTCATCATACCCCCACAACAGACAAAAAACTCTTCCTCAAGTGAAAGAAAGTAGGATCAAGCTTATTACAAAATTAGCAAAGTATGGAATTTATTAACTAAAAAATAATAAATTGATTAATTGACTCATTGACTCTGATTGCCAGATTGTATAGCATTACAAAATTGATTTCTATGATGACAAAATTAGATACTCCTATAAAACTTTCAGCAGGATCCCTTAGATTGCTAAAGAAAAGATAAACTTTTAAACAATGCCAAGAGGTGGAGGCTCCTGAGGTGTTGAAGGTCCTTTGCTAGGTTCCAATGCTCATGGCAATGGAGGCAACTAAGGCTATTCTACTATTGCTGGTGACATACCTTGCTTCATAGGTCGTATGCAGCCCATGTAGCTTCACCAATGTGGGGGTGGTACAAGGATATTCCAATGGCACAACATTATGGGGAACATCTCCTTGGTGTTGAAAAACCATATTGCAAATTTTTTATGTTCGATATCAAAAATATTGACTAGATTTTGTAGCCAATGGTAGTCATTCATCCTTCTAGCTAGGTTCTGAGCAACAGATCACTAGTTAGTAAATCTACTTTTGAGAACTTAAACTTCGTTTTGGTTTTCTCCAACTACTATTTGGTCTCCTTTTGGTACTTGAATTCTACCTTGTAAAAGAGGCAAGAATTGGCCACCTTCTTCTCTAACTCGATCCTTGGCCTCCCTATAGTTAGCATAGTCAAGTTTACATAATGGAACTCCATATACTCCACCATCTCCTTGATCGGCAACTTTGTTAGGTGGATTTCTATCTTTTTGTATATGCTTATGCCATTAAAGATTGGCTTCCACACATCACCTTGTTACTAGAGTTTCTGGAGGGCCTCATTCATCTTCACCGTATCTCTTTTTTGTTCACTTCTTTGAGGACTTCAAATTGATCCTTGTAATGATTCATAACCCATGCAAATTTCAAGACCTCATTATTCTAGAAGGCTAATTCAATGGCGATTTTCTGGCAAAGCGCTCATACTTCCTCTATCAAGATATTTCTATTTTTTATTGTCATCCTCCTCGAATCAAGGTTCATCCTAGCTAGCTACTCCTACTACTATTGAATAATTTCAACCATTTTATCTTTCTACTGTTTGACATCGCACAAGTGATGACTGTCCTTAGTAATGACCAAGTTTTCTTTGTAGACTTGAGTTATATCCTTATCAATGTTGAATGCCAAGGCTTTTGATAAGGAGGCATCAAAGGCCATGGCCTTATTTTCATTCTCAACTTCCCTAATTCTTTGTTGAGGCTATTCAAAATCTTCATCTCATGTAAGGTCCAATTTAAGAATGGTGGGGCCAAAGAGATGGGCTTTCAACTTTAAAACTTTTGTAGATAACCACTGGTTCTCAATGATGGCTGTCTGTAGTTAGGTGTTAGCAATGATGAGTTTACCCTTTGTCTCCAATAGCTCTGGCTAGATTCATGTGATTTCATCTAAGAGATCAAAGATCTCTGAAAGTGGTTGCCTAGTTCCCACCAGTCTTTCCAACACCTCTTCATGTTGGATTGCACTTAAGCAATTACTTCCTACTCTTGTGAATGGCTATTCCTCATGGCAATAATGTCTAGTACAGATGCCATAGGAATGTTCAGGGCTTTAAGTACCCTATCAACTACCACCTCCACTGCTTTTTATTATCCATGATGATATGTGACTAGGACAGTCGCCACCTCACCCTCCTCCAAGCGCACCAAGAAATTTTTAGTATTCCTAGAGATTTTAGGGAATTCTTGTCTAGGGATGGACACCATAACTTCTCAAGTGCTAGTATTTGTTCTTGTAAGCACCTAAGTTCATTGTGTTGAGAATAGTGAGAAGGTTTTCTCTAGCCAACTAATGGTCCTAGTGATCTCACTGAGATGGCTTAATGCTAGATGATAAATCAATGGCTTCCCACCACCTTGTTACGGTTGTAACTACTACTCACAAAATTTTTGGAGCCTTTCTACATTGCATGTGCTTCTATAATGGTCTCTTTTGTAGCTGGTGGTAATGGTCATTGCTCTTCCTATAGCTTCACAACTACCTTATCTTTCATCATCTCATGTAAAGATGTGGCAAGAGCATGGCGAAGTGTTTCATTAGCATAACATGTTATGCCTTCCATTTTGCAAAGATTTCGAATGAGATACTAAAAGGGGAGTATCTTCCTTCCTCTCTCATTCTCCTTGAACTAGTTTTCTATCTCTAGATAGATTAGCCATGGAAGATTAACTAGGAATTCGCTGCTTAGAGTGGCACATGCATGGGTGAAGAAGGCTATGACCTTGCTTGGCCTTACCATGGGGTTTAGGTGATAGGCTTTGATCTTGAAATATGAATGCTCCACCTTGGTGAGTGCACTGTACTTCTCACATTCCACCCCATAGCAACACTAGATCCATTTTTTCATAGCCTCTAGGTTTGTCTAAGTTGATATTTTCACAAGGTTTTCCTAGTATTAGGCAAACCAAGGGCCTCCACAATGGCCTCAACCAAGTAGGAGATGATGAGTTTTTGATGTTAACAAATGTGTCTCCTTGCCAATTGTCCCAAAATAGGTAGGACTTCCCCATGTACCATTCTCCACTGGAGGAGAGAATGGGCCACATAGAAGACCGCTATAGTTGTGTGCAGACCTTCTCAGGCACTAATTCCAAGAAAGATCCAAAGTTAAGCTCTTGGAGAACCAAATTCTAAACCTCCTTGATTCAGACCTTTTCAAGGAATACCTTTGTTAATGCAACCTCCAAGTTGGGTCTTGGCCTTGGTGCCTCATCTTGCCTTGATTGGTCGATTTTAGTAGTTGGAATCTATTGAACAAATTCCACTTTGGGATCCTCTCAAAGGGATCCCACTACATGAGCTCCTTCAACCTCTTGCTCTTGGGCTTACTATTACTATTACTAGCCCCTTCATTCTTATGGTCACTTCTCCCTCAGTTGGGAAGGTCCTTCTACTAGTGCTCCCCTATTTGGTATCATCTACAATCATAAACATAACCATGGATTAGTATTTTGGTGCATGGTCCTTAGTTTCTTTTTTATACCTTTCTTCTTTGGTTAGGCTACACTTAGTTTTCGTTGTGATCTTGGCAAGTTCATTATTTTATTATTATTTTATCTATTGGCTACGAGAGTTTGTTGGTGAGCTTTAACTTGGTTTGGACTAGGATTTCAATATTATTTTAATGGTTAAATCTTGGGAAGTTAGAAAAATTCTAAAAAAATTTCTATCACAAACCAAAGGTTCATGGCTTCCACAATGAAAAGCTTTCATCTAGTAGCTAAGGGATTGAAGAACAAGATAAATTGAATGAACAATTGCTAAGTTATGGTGCTTGGAAATTCTTTGGGCTTTAAAAATGGCAAAAAATCCTCTCACATTGGAAGGAAAATGTGAAAAAATGGCCAAGTGTTGATGCATATTTATATTATTTTTGTAATGCATCAATGGAAATGCATTAACACATGGCAATGTCAACAGGGATGTTTTGACGTAGCTATTTTTTAGCAATTTTTTCAATGAAAAAACTAATTAATTTCAAGGAGTTTGTGTATGAAACAAGAGTCCAAAGTAAGCCTGAAAAGCTGAAAATGATGACAACATATAGAAGAAGGCATGAGATTGGCTTAGAAAAGGAGATTTGAAGAGAATTAAATATGATGTGAGCATCAAATAGGCCAATGTAACATCTCTCCAATGAAGGGATCATTCCCTAGAGTTTTTGCCTGTTTGAGATTGTTTTGGGAATATTTTGATGAGTTTAGGATGTTTTGAAGGCTATGGGGACTTCTTTGAAGGTGTTCGAAGGTTCCAAGTCTCAAAACAAGTAGTTTTAACTTTGACCTTGGTAGGATGGACGTCTACACTAATAATGAGATATCTATAATAGAATCTTTGAGTGAAAGCACAATAGAGAAGAGTAAAGTGCCTTTATCATCATCCTCTTGAGTGTGTTTTCTTTGATTGAGTGTGCAAGAGTTGGATTGAATCTCTTATCTATCCTTGGAAATTGTGCTTTCTTTCATATGTAAATTCTCCATTTGAGCAAGAATAAAGCTTTCATTTTATTTTTCTTGTTCAAATTTGCTATGTTGTGAGTTTGACAAAGCTGGATTGTTGAATCCATGGAAGCTCCTCATCATAATCTGCCCAAGTATCGCAAAACTAGATGCCTTTCATTATAATATGAAGGGATTGAATGTGAAATGATCAAGGGATAGGAAGTTTAACTAAATAAGATCAAAGAGGATGTAAGTGAATCCTCCTCAAAGCAGGCTTATGCCATTAATGCCCTTGCATGTCCTCATACCAAGGAGTTTATAGGTCCTAAGGATGATGAATGACCATTATCAATTAAAGATCAAATCCATGCAAGAAATAATCAAAGGATAATGACATACCAAAATGGACATAGTAATTAACCACAATAAGAGGTAGTGAGATGGTCAATAACAAGAGGATAGGAATGGAAGAGAAAAAATGGAATGGAGTCTCACATCCCAATCACATGAAGTCCTTGTGGCATGTGTGGTTAAGATGACCAAATGTTACGTCATCCTTAGGAACAACCAAGTCCATCCACTTTTAGTGACTTTGCATTATCATATTCAGACCATCCAACCACCAAGAGTTCATGACTACTCCCATGGAACAACCACCACTACAAGTAGAGAAGAAAAGAGAAGTTGGAAGATAGGAATGACCTTAGTTAGGGGGTGCCTTCAAGCATGGGTAACATGTCTTTATAACCCCATAACTAGTGCTTGTAGCCCATTATTATCTCTAAGGGATGTGCTTTAAATTTCCATGTTTTTTTTTCATGGAAACCACATCATACAAAGACATGCTTCCTATTGTTGGTCGATGGTAAAAGTGGTGAGAGACTAATGAGAATACCCATAAAACTTAAGAAGGTAGTTGGGTATAGAAAGTGATAAATCCTATTAAAGCCATGCATTTATTAATTCTACTTGGTCTATTTCAAGTCTGTTAAGTGTCAAAGTCATGAATCCTTTATAATTTGTAATTAGGAAAGGACCTCATGCTTCCAAGATGAAAAACCCCATAGAATTAAGTGGAATGGGTGGATGTCATGGACTCACTACCTAATACCATCAAAAAATTAATGTCCCATTAATCAATGTCATAATCGAAAAATGAACTATAGTCATTAAATAATTAATTCAAACAGTAAGTTCAGTTTCAAATGAGCTTCTAGTAGTAATAGTTGTGGCAAAAATGCAAGATTCCTAATGAAAAATAAAGAAGAAAACATGACGTAAGGAAAAATATATAAAATACATTGTAAAATATTCAAAAAATAGAAAATGTATAAAAAATAGTGTCAAAAAAGTTAAAAATCTAAGGAGCCGTTACAGAATCTTAACATGGACGACCATGTCCCCCACAACTGAGTTGGAAGAAGGAGATCCAAAAGATAGAATGTGCTTGGCCATTGGTTGAGGTGTTTATGCCACTAGTTTTTCTTGATTCCCTGAAAGATTTCACTTATTGGATGTTGACAAGTAATCATTTATCTAAGCTAGAAGGATGGTAAATTATCATGGCCCTATATGGATACTATAAGGTCCTTCCCATAGCATTTGCAATTTTGTTCAATGTGGTAAATGCATAGGATTCTAGTAAAGAACCTTATCTATTGATTAGAATTTAACCTTCCATATTCTTAACTCATGACATTGTTGGGTATGCGCCTTGTGTATCTCATTCATGGATAGGGCTAGTAATTGATTCTTGTCAGCAGATTAAGTGTCATTAATCATTCACTTTGTGCTAGACTTAAATCAAGGTCAAGTTCACAAGTTGTTGAAAGTGTATAGAGCTCTGCTTAGATTGGAAGTATTGAAATTTTTATATACACTAACTCATAAGGGAAATAACCAATAGGAAATTTCCAAGTTGAACGGTATGCCCAAAGAGCATTGTTAAGTTTCATGCTCCAGTATTTCCTATATTTGCTAACCATACATGTTAGTATTCTAGTTATTTCCCTATTGGTGACTTCTGCTTGATCGTTAGCTTAAGGATGGTATGGAGCTGTAAGTTTGTATTCTACCTCCAAGCATTACATAAGTTTCTAAAATGTTACACCTGTAAAATATGTTCCATTATTAAAAATTAGTGTCCTTGGCATACCAAACTTGTTTACAACATTCTATTGTATAAACCATGCTACTATAAAGGATGAATAGTTTATGACAATAATAGCTTCAGCCCATTTTGTGCAATAGTCAATTGCTATAATGATGTACACCTTTTCATTCAACATAGGATTGATGGACCCCATGAAATTGATGCCCCATAGATAAAAAGGCTCCAATGGTTAAATCCACTATTGTGGCACTTCCATCCATATAGTCATTCCTCCATCTTATTCGTAACATTCACATAAATGAAAGAATTGATGAGCATTGCTAAAGATTGTTGGCTAGTAATATCATACCATGAGGATTTTAATGGCCATCCTCCTCCTAGCATAATGGCCTCCACAAGGATCCTTGTGAGCATCTTGAAGGATTCAAAGTTTATCACTATTGGACATGCACCATCATACTAGCCCATTGGCACAAACATTGTAAAGCGTACCCTTGATCTCCATGTGGTGTTTGGCCTGGTGAAGAAACTATTATTTCTTCTTGGTATTCCATTCCTATGGCAACTTCTAGTTGAGTAGATAGGAGAGGAGGTCCTTGTACTAATTAATACCTTTAGGACTTTACATTTCAATAGTTTTAGCAAGTAGGATTTCATGTGGAAATTGGTCAAATAAAAGTCTTTCATCCTCTTTGTTGTCACATCATAATTGACACAAGTAATCAATGATCACATTCTTGGTTTCCTTTATGTCCACCATAGTGAGATTGAACTCTTGTAGAATCATTAGTCACTATATGACATTGGGGCTCAACGTCATTTTATCCATAAGAAACTAGATAACACTGTGGTCTATGTGCACAAAAACTTGACATCTAAGCACATAGTGCCTAAATTTCTCTAAGGTATATACAACTACCATAAGTTCTATTTCTATAGTGGTGTAGTTCACTTCTACTCCCACAATGCTTTGACTTGCACAATGGATGTAGTAAGGATGTTTTTGATCATCCAATTGTGTAAGCACAACTCCAAAGGCATAATTGGATGTGTTAGTCATAATGTGAAATGACCTAGATTTTTCAAGCACACATACAATTGAAGTTTCTATGAGCATTTGTCTTAATTTTTGGAATGCATTCTTGCATTTCCTAGTCTAGGTAAAAGATGCATCCTTCTTTGTCAACTCCACCAATGGTTTAGTGATTTTTGAGAAGTTCTTAATAAAGCATTTGTAATACCCAATGTGACCAAGGAATGATCTTACATCTTTCACTATTTCTAGTTGCTTGGTGATTTATTGAATGACCCACACTTTTTTTAGATCTACCTCAATCCCTTTGCTTGAAATTCTATGCCCCAGTATAATGCCCTCTTTGACCATTAGATGGCTCTTTTTCTAGTTAAGCTTTAGGTTAGTCTCTATGTAGCATTGAAGCACCTACTCAAGTTAGTCCAAGGGTTCCTTGAATGTAGTCCCATAGGTAGAGAAGTCATCCATGAACACTTTTACCCTACTACCAGTTTGCTATTGGAAGATGTTGAGGACCAACCATTGGAATGTAATAGGGGCATTGAATATGCCAAATGACATCTTTCTATATGCAAATGTCTTCTAGAGACTTGTGAATGTAGTTTTAGCCTAGTCCTCCATCCCAATCTAGATATGGTTATAACCATTATAATCATCCAAAAATCTATAGTAACAATGCTCTGCTATGGTATACAACACTTGCTCAATGAATGGTAATTGAAAGTGATCATTGTAGGTTGCCATGTTTAATAACTAAAAGTCTATACAAACTCTTAATTTTTCTCCTTTCCTTAGAATGATAACAAGTGGGCTGACCCATTCACTACCTGCAATCAGGTAGATCAACCCAGCTTTGAGGAGTTATTTCAACTCTTCTTTGATAACCTACTTAAGTATTGGATTCAATCATCATTACAACTATCTCTTTGGCTTGATGGAGGAGTTTGTATAAATATAGTGTTAGCATATCTATGGATCTATTCTTGTAAGATAATGATATGACCAAGCAAACAATTTTAGCCATTTTTTTTACCACTTTTAATATTTTCTATTTTTTTTTTGGAGCAAGTTTGACATTGATGACTACTACCTTACCCTTGTTGAGAAAGGTACATTCCATGCTTGCCAATAAAGCCTTTAGTTCAAGGAGCTCTTTCTTGAAGTTATCAGGGATCTCCAAGTCTCCCTAATCTATTTTACTTTGTGCATTAGAGAGTTGGTAATGGAGTTGCTCCATTTTGTCAATGCTTTCAATATAGGTGCTAGTCAGGCTCCCAGATGGTTCCATGCACATAGTGGATTTAATTTGATCTTCTATTATCAACCACTAGGTACCTTCTTATTTTGTGGCTACTGCATATAGGCACCTTTGAATCATTGTTTTTTTTGCACACTAATTACATGCTTGAATTGATGTACCTTTGATTATCCATAGTTTTTGCACGCAATGGCACCCTATGTCACTATATGCGATGCATAAAACTCTCTTCTTCTCAACTTTAACAAATTCATTCTCCTAGGAAATTTTCAAGAAAAGGACTTCGATCCAAATCCTAGCATCAATCATACATAGCCATGCCCTTCTCATGATGATAGGGAAGTCCCCCTTGCAATTTTCCATATGGATCACAAGGAAATCAACAAGATAGAATCACCCACATATAGTGGTCACAATGTCCTCCAATAGTCACAGAGGAATTGTAATGAACTAATGTGCCAACTCTAATTTGATGATGCTCCTTTTCAAAGGAGGAAAGTTCCAAGCCTTGTATATTTCTTGAAAAATCAAGTTGACTCTAGAACTTGAATCCAAGAGAGTCCTATATGGTTCATTTCCTATGATTTGTAAGTAAATGAGAGGACTTGTTGGATTAGATAGTTTCTTGGGAAGGTGGCCAACCTTTATCCAATATATGACCACATGAGTTGACATGACAGTATGGATTTGGGAAGATGTTTGGTTTGAAGGGGGCTTAGTAGTATTTTGAAAGGTAGAGATAGCAAGGCTAGCAGCCACTATTGTTTATGAGGGCTTCAGGGGACTATTGGTTCTAAAGAATGGCCCCTTACAAGGCTTTGGTTTAGGATCAGTTGGATGGATATTCAGTTATAGATTCACCACCCTCATGTCATTTCATTATTGTAGCTATGTGGGGATTTCACCCTACATGGATGGAGTAGGTGGAAAAAGTGTAGTTGGTTGTGGTGTAGGAGTTGATGGGTGTTGAGGAGGATAAAAGGAAAAAGGAGACTATCCCCTTGGAGAAGGTGCTCTATAGTATTCTAAATGGTAGTGGTGGTAAGGGAAGGAGGCATGGCTAGAGAAGTCATGTGGGGATACAAGCTACTAGACATAATATTCATAAGGATTAGGTTTCCTGTAGGGATATTGTTGCTACAGTGGTGGCATCCCCCATAATTGTGGGTGTTTCCATTGTTGGCACTACTCCTAAGGTTGCAATGATGCTCCACTTGCATAATACGTTTGATGGTGGAACTGCTACCTATAGTTGCCTTGTGGATAAGGCAATTTCCTTGGTGCTTGTCACTTTGATAATCTAGGATTTAATGTGTATACCTCATATTCATATAGATATGATACCATTGGAAAACACCCCTTAGGATTTTTGTATTGGTATATTTCACATTCATTGTCATCTATTTCAAAATCTACAACCTCCTCAACTATTATAGCTTTTCACTTGTGCTTGTAATATACCTATTCTGCATCCATTTTCTTTCTTCTTTCTTATTCACTACTCCTTGATCTTTTCACTCATCTATGATTTTCAGAGCTATTTAAAACTTTCCATATAAGGATTCCCACATCTTATTTATCTTTGTCAATATTTTGGTAAAATATTTTTGTATTAGCAAGGTTTTCCTCTACATCACTTCATCAAGCAGTGCTTTCTCCTCAATGCCATAGAAACACTCCTCCCTTTTGTGAATGCAAGGTTTCCTATTGTACTCTTTTACACTTTCATGATTTTTGAGCTCTCCCTCTTTTTTAGCCACCTAATCTATCAGCCTTTTGATCTAATACACTCACAATTTAAAAAGTCTTCCTTAGGCATAGACCCCAAACATTTTCCTTGTTTCATTCCTAAGCCCATCTATGATATGGCTGAGTTGATCCCTTTGGGAGTATCCATGGCCTAGGCATTAATGTAGAAGAGAACAATACCTACCTAGGGCTACATCCAAGGACTTAAGAATGCCTTGTTTTTATTATTAGATATGTCTCCACAAGTTGAACACTCTGTAGTATATTTGATATTTGTAATTAAAAAGTTCCAACATAGTATTCCATCAGTCGATGAATTTTGATTCTAAGGACTAATACCAACTTTAAACTTCCTTCATGATTATCCTTGGGAAAAGCTTTAGCTTCTACTATTCCTTTTCTATGTTTTGTAATGCACAGAAATCATGAAAGGCTTGAAGATGATTCTATGGATCTAAATTATATCCTCCTTTGAACTTAGAGATATTGTTCATATCCAACCTTTTGATTTGGCTATCTTTCAGTGCCTTGTAGGTATCCACATTACCTCTAAAATGTTTAACATATTTTAGGTAGCCAATAAAGACCCATTATATCCATAACAATCTTGATGGCCATAATCATGGCCACAATGTCTATGATGAGTCTGGCTATGCATTCTTCCTCGATGATGCTCCTCCCCTTGTTATTGTCCTTTCCCTCATTCTTGATCATCTTGATAGGATCTATGTTCATCCCAATCTTACCATTAATTTCCATCCTAATCCCATCTATTCCTTCTTTTGTCTCAGCTCCTCTTTCTCCTATCAAAGATTGAGGATGAAGATGAAGAGAATAATAAGGATAAGAAAGAAGGAGAACCAGTAGAACCAAGTCTACTTGTTCTTCTCCTTTAGTCCCTATCCTAATCAACTCACCTTTCTTTGTCTTTGTGGTTATTGTTATCCTTGTCTTCAAATGAGTGGCTATAGTTGTTGTCTTTTGAGGCTCCCTAGTCTTGAGACCTAATCTTTACCTCACCTAGGTTATCCATAGTTAACTACAATCTTTGGTTGGTATCCTCATCATAGAAAGGAGGAGAGTCTATGTATTGGGATTGGCCTAGAAAGAAGTCCTTTCTTTTCCTATTTGTTGCAAGAATAACTAGGTTGGGACCCACTTGCTCTTAGAGGCCTTATATCATGCTTCCATCTGCCAATCTTTCTTACACTGGGAATCAGTAGGATGATAATCTTTGTAAGTATGGTCCTAGACCTCATACTTTGCATTAAGTGTAGTGATGTCCAATCTAATGAGATTGCTCATTAGCATAAAAGAAATTGATCAGTTAGTAGGCAACACAATGTTGTCTTCCATATTTCTCCAACCTAGTTTCTTGTCTTGATGTAAAATGAAAATGAAATCCGGATTGTAAGGATCCGAATGGGTGTAGAAAACATGAAGTTATTGGGGCATTTTTCAAACCTCTTGTCACTGATTGGATTTTCCTATAAATGGTGGATATTTGTTCCTACAAGAAGAATCCATGTCAGCTTTTGCTAAAAACAATGTGCTTGTTCTTATTTCCTTGATGACTTATCGTTGATTGGTTCTTACAATGTCTTTGTATAATGTCACAGTCTTTTCCTACTTATCACACTTAACTAAACTAAGTCCCCTATAATAGCACTAGGATGAGCAACAATTATGCCCTATGTCTAACCATACAAATCACAAGCGTGCACTAGCGAACTTATCGAATTCTATGTACTTAGTTACTAAGTTCACATATAGATAGAGACTATGAACCTAAGGGTCATGTGATCATTGTCTTCCTAACTCTCACTTATGTATGCTCTTACGTATGGTTAAGTATGAGTTAAGGCATATGATATTTGTTTTTATTTCTATTTTTATCTTAATTTTTAGGTAGAAGGATGAAGAATTAACTATTAACTCTTTTAACTACGTAATTGTTCTAAAGGCTAACTATCCTAACATAAGTAGTCATTCCCACCTTTCATACACATCCTGAACTAGTACTAATCCTACTAAGTTACCAAGTGGTGATTACTAGCCATACTAATCCTGAACTAGTACTAATCCATACTACTGGGATTACCAAGCATTGCACACTATGCTCAAGGTGGTCATACTTATGTTTTCATGTTAAATGCATTGATCACTGAAGATAAGAAACATAAAGTGCTTAAAAGATAAAGTTCAAATAAAAAATATTAAACTATCTAAGTAATACAATGAATTTAAACAATCTCATCTGTATTGTCATTCACATCAAGGTGGTTAGGTACATGATGCTCAAACAAATATCCATACGATCTCTTAATTTACACTTTGAGCACTCAAAAGGAAAATACTCTAACTCTAGAAACAACAAACTATAAGAGCTTTACTACACTATGTACATAATGTGTCATAAAGGTGGTTGGTACTCACATTTATATAGGCTTGACTACATCAACATCAATGCATGTGATCATGCATCAATGGGGATACATCGATGAGGCTACATCAACCACTATGCTTCATCAACATGTTTGCTTACATATCTCCATATAGGAAGGTTGACTTAACATCAATTAGATGTATTTTTCACTTAAACTTGGCAAATAGGAATATAATGATATGAAAGGTTATCATCCTTGTTGCTGGTGCAAATATTTCTTCCTAATCAACCCCCTTAATATGTGAGAATCCTTTTGCCACGAGTCATGCTTTATAGTTATCTAATATATCATCTTCTTTCAACTTGGTCATAAATACAAGATGATTTTTAAATGTTATCTATTTCATAGACATGAAACTAATTTCTAGGCCTAACATTTTCTCATCATTGTAATCTATGCTTCCATTGCTTATTTCTAGTAATTAATCATAAATGCTTAACTTATGGTTTTTATAGTTTGTTTATTTGATATAGTAATGTTGAAATTAATATTATTTTCATTTAGTTATTGATACTAATTTCTTATCAAGTGAGGTTCATTAATATCATAATTCACTCATTCTCCTATACTTTCAATTATTTTGTGTCACTTTCTAGGTTATCTAATACCATTTGTAAGATTACTTGATGTTGTCTTATTTTCATTCGTATACTAAATAGTCTACTCAATCTACATTTGAGGACATTTTTTCTTGGGAATATAATTCTTAGTATTGTTACATTTCAATCATTAATGGAGTAGATCTTAAGCTAGTTGAGATAAATGATAAGAATTTATGATGGTTCTTGATTTTAATATAGCTTTATATAAGGATCATTGTATCTTAGAATAATTAAGAGCTTTTAGTTAAAAGAACAAAAAGCTCAGGTCCTAATCGTGATTTTGATTTTCAAAGATTTAAAGCCAAGTTTTGGTGAGAGCTATAGTATGAATGAAGCTTTGGGACTAAAGATCTAAAGTGAAAATTTAAAATGGGAGTAGAAATACTTTCAATTTTTCACAGTGTAACAATTCTTAAATGGTTTTAGCAAACTCTTTTGTTGTTATAGCTACTTATGCAAAACAACAATAGATTTAAAGTAAGTCATAAAAAGAGGTAAAATTCAAAGGAAGCTCCAGTAGAAATACTGTAAGGCTTAAAGACTTTGTAGAAAAAGGGTTTAAAAAGCCAAGTAAACTATTTTGAAATATCCTGCTCAATTCATAGAGTTTTTGCCAAATCGTAGAGATAAGATTTCAAATTAAAAATAGCATTGTGCAAAATAGTGAGGTAGCCATCAAAGATAGATATTACATGAGATAAGTTTGCTCAAATTTGTGCTCGTTTATCTTTTAGCTAAGTTGATATTGTCAAAATGGAATAACAGAGCCTAAGGATTAGTTTCATCTTAATGAACATTGGAACAAATAGTTGAGAGCTAACAGAAATCCTTGTTTCAAGAAAAGGGGCTCAAGCTAAATCCAAGAAGGGTTTATTAAGCTATGTTACCACATCAACTTGTATAGAAGAAAATTGGTCATCAAATAAAGGGAAAATAGTGATTTGTCAGAATTCTAAAGTAATAGGTTATAGGTTCAAATGTTTAGGCTTGAATAAGTTAAATGTTTTAGCTTCAAACTAGAGCATTTTGATAAAACCAAGTCTGAGCGCTTGTTCCTTGTTAACGAAGCAATTAAAGAAGTCATGGATTTAATTCTGATGTGATTAAGATTATTAAAGCTATTTCAAAGCCACATAAGCACATCAATAATGAAGCTTTTCATCAAGATTCATTATTCGCATATACATGGGTTCAAAAATCACATGTCTAAAAGCTATTTTAGATGGTGGAATTAGCTTTACAACCTTTAGCTATTGCTACATTTCAAAAAGAATGGTATGTTTCCATCTAGTTGAAAGAAGAAAAAGTTATTCACGTTCTTCTCATCTTCCATGTCAAATATTGGATTAATTAAGTTTATAAAATGTTTTAGTTCAAATGTGTGCACCACATCAACATCTAGATTTAGCAAAAACTTCCACCTACATAAAAATTCGTATTAAGATAAAATTTGCAAGCGTGAGTTAAAGTGATGGTGGGACCAGTGATAACTTAAACATAAGCTTATTACAGTTGGTAATTGAAAAATGATGAGGATTCATTTTCATCTAGATGATAAAACCCCATCTAAATGCCTCATCTGCCATGTCATTGTTTAAATGTAGATGAAATCTCCATCTAAATGAAAATTTTATCTCTTGATGAGTTTGTGCATGCATAAGTTACCAAAAAGCAATGATGGGACCTATGTCTTTTAATAAAACTAAATATTAGAAGCATGAAAAAGAGTGTGTTTTCCATCAAATAAAAAAACATCTAAATGTAGCATCATCCACATCAGTAAATGTAACATCATCCACATCAGTAAGAAGTGGCATTATGAATAATTGTTTAAAAAGTGTTCATATGAGCTGAAGAGGGTTTAGTTCTCAAAATATGAAAAGTTCAAGATAGGAAATAGGCTCAGGGTCCTAAAAAGTGGGCTCATCAAGGTTAACAAAGCCTAAAACATGTGTTAAAACTTCACACTCTCTTTTATATATAAGAGATGACAATTGTCCTAAAACATCTGTCAAGAGTTTTTTCTCTTCATTTAGATGAAAAGGCTTCATCAAAATGGTTCATCTTACATGTCAGCATTGGAGAAGGGATGTTTCTCTTAGAACTAAAATTTAGCTCTACCAAAAGATGTAGAAATAGTTCTACCATGTTAGCATGTAGAACTAATTTATAATGCAAAAATTCAATTCTATGGAAAAGCTTTATTCTAGTTCTACCACGACATTATCTATGAAGAGCAAGTTCATAGAATAAAAATCAACTCTATAAAATAGTTATATGAGCCACATCATCTTTGCGAATCTACCCTACCACATTGGCTCTTTAGTTGAATGAAGTTATAGAACCAAAAATTGGTTCTATGAATGAGTTTCAAACTGGTTCTACAAGCCACATTAGAGCTCATCCCAAACCCACAAAGGCTTATATTTTACACACATGTACATTAAATTTTTAAACTACCTTAGCAAATTCAAAAAGTGTGAAAAGGGTTTTATAAAGAAGTTATGGAAGAAGCTCAAGAAATACTATGTCATGTCAATAGTTCATATAACCAAAACTTGACCATATAAACAAGATCCAAAAAGGCTCTACAAACTAATGTTAGAATGAGCTTTTAATAAAGTAGCTGAAGGAAATTAAAGCTTGTGACAAGAACCAGGTCAAACAGTCTATCCAAGGAACTGAGGATGGATTTCAAGAACCAGGAAAATGAAACAAAGCTAAGAATAGTGCAAATCTAATATCATTAAAACATAGAGCATTACCATTGAAGCAAAAAGTGATGACTTTTGGAAAATAGTCCTATTCATGCAAATAGACAAAAAGGGCATTAGAATTGTTTGATTTAGTTACAACTAAAAATCATTACCTCGATACAAATAGGGTTATTCAAATATGATGATGGTGGTTATTGGGCTCATGAATAAAATTACTAAGAAGAAGACTATATTTAAACAATCTAGCACTTGAGCTTCTTTAATAGAAATAACGAACTCCATAACTGAATGAGTTATGGGAGAAATAAGCACTGAAGAAATTATTAAGAAGCTTGATAGTGTTGAACCAAATTTAATAAATCAAGCAATTAAAATTCTCATTGGTCCTGGAAGGTTATTTCAGTAGTTATTAGTAGAAGGGCCCTAGATTCAGAGAATGAGAACAATTTATTAGGAGAATGAGCAACTGTTCAATGGCCTACAATTATATGAATAAAATGTGTAGAATATGGAGCTTTAATTTTTATAACAACTGTAACTACCATAGGCTACCATAAAAAGCCCAAATCAAATTAATCAAGAGGAGAGATCATCATCGAGAAAGCTTGGAATTTGGACTAGAAGTAAAACTAAGAGTGAATTCTCATACAGTAATGTTCTAAGTTCAAATTTGATTCAACCTATTTACTTCTACTTTGTGAGTTATTTTCATCTTTCTCACTTAATCATTGTTACTTAGCTAGTAGTCAAGATCATAGTGTGTTTGGCTATCTTTCTTAGAATTGTTTAATCGCTTATTTAAGCCAAGGATTAGCAATTTCTAGTATTATTAACTAACTTGCATAGGTTTATTTTCCAAATAATTTCTTCATGTCAATAGTATCTCATCTTAATATTTAAGATTTTATGTAATTTTACCATTATGGTTTCCAAAATCTATTGAATCTTACTCTATTTCCAATTCTCTTGAGAACTTTTCTCTCTAGGAAAAATTGGTAATAGATTGGTCAAATTGTGTTGAAGGATTAGATGAAAGAATGATTAGTTTAGGTGATCTATGATTAAGATTTCATAGACCAAGTAGCTTTGATATAGTTGGAAATTTATTTGCTTGCAGAATAGAGTAAAAGAGGGTTGAATCATTTTATAAAAGTGCCTTTAGTTGTTTAACTCTCAAAATGCAATATTGTGAAATTTAGAGCTTATGTTAATCCAAAAACACATAGTTTCCCTATAATTACTAATTTTATATGAAGGTATCTAGGCCTAAGTATTTCTAGAGACTAGCAAACACCTAAACTCAAGTTCTGAAAGAACCCTTATCACTGTGATTTTCATCACAAGGAGGAGATCAACATTAGTGTCAAGTAGAACTTTCCCAACCATTGGTTTCTTATGGCTAAAGAAAGATTAAAGAAACAATGATGGTCCAAAGTAGGTACCAGCACTTATCTCCTTTCATCTTCTTACCTTAATGATAGAATTATTATCTTTTTCATCATTCTTGACCTATGAATGCATATGATCTAATTTGTTTTTTTTCTTATAATAATTCTTTTTTATTAAATGTGATGTATCTTCATATAATTAACTTTTCATAACTCTAGGTTTCATATATAATATTCTTTCATATGAATCCTAAACCTACAAAGCATCCTTCTTTTATATTTTGATCTACTTTGACCTGAGTTTGTACATGGTAATAGACTTGACTTTCAAAGATTTGTAAATGATTCAAATTTGGTCTTCTACTTTTCCATATCTTATTAGAACAATCAAATCATGAATTTATGAATGAGCTTCTATTTATTATATGAATGCTATTTAAACTACTTCAACCCATAACTAGCTATCTAATTTGTAATAGAAAAACATACAACTTGCTATTTCACAAATTGTTTTCTTTTTTCTTTCACCTACATCATTCTATTTTGGGTTGTATGGTATAGTATTTTGATGAATGATTTCTCACTTTGTAAGGAAATTGTGAAATTCATTACTAGTGTATTTTGTATCATTATTAGTTCATAACTTTATAATAGATAGTCTTATTTTTTTTTCCACCAAGGCCTTAAATTCATTAAAGGTATTGAATATTTTTCCTTTGAATTTGATTAAGTAAATCCATACTTTTCTTGAAAAATAATCTACATAAGTTAACATGTACTTGGCTCTATCCATATTCGATACATTTTCATAAGATCCTACATCAAAATACATGATCTTTAATTTTGATCTAGTAGTAGTTCTTCTTTCTAAGGAAAATCTTTAACTAGTTTGTTTACCAACAATACAAAACTTATAAAACATCTTGAAACTTATATTAAGTTGTGGCATTTCATGTGACGATTTTAGAATCTTTTGCATATAACCTCTATTCATATGAACTAACCTTACTTACCATAATTTATCTTCTTGAAGTTGATGGATTATGAAATAAATTACTTTTCATATGGGATGTAACTTACATACATCATTTATTTCTTTAGTCTCAACTAATTTTCTTTGGAATTTATTCTTCAATGGTATATTTTACCTTATTTTCTTGGACTTCTTCACAAATTATCTTGTTTTCTATCTTTATAAGTTGATGAGTGGCAAGGTACCCCTACACTCAACCATACGAAATGAGTGTCGCATGCGCGATCTGGTCTAACTCTACAGATGGACTAGTTGTGGCACCTAGATAGTTAGCCTTAGGTTGTAGTTCGTTGTCTTCCCACCTAGACTAGTATTGCATTTGTCACATATGGTTTAGCCCAGATGAGGTGTATGATGTGTTTCCTAATCTATGCTACTCCTGAAGGCAGTGGAAAATAATATTTAACTAAGCTAAGCTAGGAGGAAAAGGGTAAGAAAATCTAATCTAGCCTAACTACGACGAGCAACTGATTCCTTGATCAACCGTACACATCTTGGACTTCGTGCATGACTACCACTGGGACTACCAAGCGTAGATCCTAGGTACGCCACTGGGATTACCAAGCGTAGATCCCAAATACGCCACTAGGTTATCAAGCGTAGATCCTAGCTACACCACTAGGCTACCAAGCAGTCACACTTAAATGCTCGTAATCAAGTCGTACTCATTCTACATTCTAGGAGTTTAAGGGTGAGAGAGAAAATAGTAAATAACATTAAATAAATAACAAATAAATAAATGACAAAGTGAATGCTGAAATGATGAAGTAATCTCGATCTTTATTACTGGTCATGTGCGTGTCCAAGTACGGCACACTCGAATAAAGACACCATACAATTACATTCACCACACTGCAGGCAGACATGGGAAAAAATCTAACTCTGGAGGGATCAAACTGCCAGAGCTTCGCTACTCTAAAACTAGGATCTCAAATGAGGGAGAGCCGCCTCTTATTTATAGATATGGCGGCGCACTGCGATATCACATACACGATATTGCAGGGGAAGATGCGATATCGCAGGGGATGCGATCATGCAATATTGCAGCTACTGATACAATAGGGTTGTGATATCATGGCAGCTCATATAACAGGGCTGTGATATCATGGCTGCGATATCACAGCTAGCAAATTCATGACTCATCATACCCCCACGACTGAATGAAAACTCATCCTCGAGTTAAAGTGAGAACAAGCGCCATTAATTACACAGTGGATAGGTATGGAATTATTGACTGACTAGAACGGATTTATGCCATAGTGTGGAGTGAGACACAACACAAAAGAAACTCTTATGGTTACAAAATGGTGGAACTCATGTAGTTCCTGGTGGTAGTGGCTCCTCCATTGGTGTCTTTCCCTTTTCTTGTAGTCCAAGTCTTGGGATTTGATGGTGTTGAAGTATGACCTGGAGTTTCTCCTCTTGTAAGGCCTTGAGTGCCTTGGCATGCATGTAATTTTGCACTTGTGCCATAGAGGCATCCCAGTTAGCCTTCTCTTTTTCTTCCACCACCCTTTTATTCTCTGTCAACATTTTATTAAGTTGCTCGATTCTGAAAGTGTCCAGCTGGTTTTGAGCAACCTTTGGCCTTGTATTCGGAAGGTTTAATACTTCCAAAATCGCTTGAACAGAGAAGTCAACAGTCACACCACAATTGTCGACCATGGTGCCTTCTACTTTATTGTGCCAAAATTGGTATGTTTCCCCTAAGTACCAGGCACCACTTTCAGAGAGGGTATCTCCTACTTCTGCCTACCCAAATCGTACGGTAGAAGGATCTTCTTGATGAATGCTGAATGATTGTTCCTCCTATTCTGCATGTTGTCTGGTAGGATCTTGTCTTCCACCTCTCCAAGATTGTTCGATTGCACCTTGAGTAGGACCTTCCTATTATCCACGTTTCGGGACCATTTGCAGTCACACAGGACCAATTGTTAGTAAGGTTGTTACCAAAGCTAGGTTATACCTTATTGCTTGCCTTAATAGATTTACTTTATTTCCGTGTGATGTTAATTATTAGAAGAACATGTCCCTGAAATATTATAATGTTGAGTCCTCTTTGCGTTGGTGGTTTCCAAATTTAATTTTCTAGTATAGCTAAGGGGATAAAATTTTTTTTGACACATTCTACTCTTAATTTTAGAACTAATTACCCTTAAAGATGTCCTTTGGATGATGATGAATTTCAAAAAATTTATGCACTATTCGGCACATGCCCCTCCCCCACGACTAAGCTAAACACTCCGGGTTCAAGTAGGGGGGTCACGTATATGTATTTTCATTAAAGTTAGGGCACTTAAAGAATGTACCAAAGTTTTAATATTTCTTTGAAATTAAATGATGTAAACTAAGGACATATGGACTAAAGGGTTCTAGGGTAATTCAACTAGTTTTGAAGGCATGAAAATTATGATGGTGTGTTTATCAATAAAGACCTCGGATTGGAGAAAAAGGCTATCTGATGGTTCATAGGAACGTTAAAATTATAGAGGGATAATAATAAGGGAAAGAATATCATGAGAAATTAAGCTAAGGGTAAGAAATTGTGTGTTTGAACTAGAGAATTAGTGAAGATTACGAAAAATTACACAGGTGGATCCTCCCCAAAGCAGGTTTTAACCTATTATGCCCTTGTGCAACCACACTTAAAGTGTCCGTGGGCACTAGAA
>MNCI01011598.1:271372-292008 GCA_015680685.1 Gnetum montanum
GGTGGCTCTCCCTCATTTGAGATCCTAGTTTTAGAGTAGCGAAGCTNTTATAGATATGGTGGCGTACTGCAATATCGCGTACGTGATATTGCAAGGGAAGACGCGATATAGCGGGGGATGCGATATCGCGGCCCATGCGATATCGCGGCTATTGATACAATAGGGCTATGATATCACGGTGACTGATACAACAGGGCTATGATATCACGGTTGCGATATTAGAGCCAACAAATTCTTGACTCATCATAAGTTTAGCAAGTAATGATAGATTATGTCCTTTCAATATGTAGGTGTAATATATATTTTTCATTTGTACTAGCTAATCGACTATATTTATATTAATGTAACTTTATATATATTTACATACTATGCATGTAGGTGTAGTTGCTTCTCAAACATCTATCTTACAAGATTTTAAAATAAGTTATGATTACCAAATACATGCCTAGAACATCTAGAATCAATGTACTAGGTATGATGCTCCATCTTAGATAGTATGTCTTATTTTGAAAGATCTTTGCTAATTGAAATCATATCATCTTCTGCAAGGTTAACTTTATCTTTATAGTATTTATTATGATTATTGTTGTTTCTTTGATTTTGTTGCACCATCTTTCTTCTAATGATCTTACATTGTATAGCTAAAGTTCAAGGATTTTTAAAGTTGAATCAATAATCCTTAAACCCACAAATATAGCATGATATTGGATTATTTTCATCCTTTTGATTTTGGAACCTTTGATTCCTTTGATTGTTTAGGTTTTTTTTAGGTTTCTAATTTCTTCTTTGATTATTTCTCGGGGTATACATAAATTATTCTATGAACTATGGTTTCTTATCCAATTCCATCTTAGTTTCCTATAGTTGCAGTCTTGTAATAAGTGTGGCAAAGTTTGGCCTTTTCCCTATAGCATCCAAGATCTAAGTGAATCCTTTATATTTTTCAAGCAAAAATTAAAAAATAAAACTTACTAATTCATTATTCAAGCCATATTTTCCTTCTCATTTCATTTTCAAAATTACTAATATTATTTCTTTTATAAAATTGATTAGCCTTTTATCTTATTACATCTCCTTTGTTTGTAACTTGATGAAGAGATAATCCCTTTTTGTTTTATCCAAACATCCAAACATTTGATATAGATATTCCCATATTCTTGCTACTATTTTCATGCCATAGATTAAATTAGATGTTTTCTAATATTTTCCTAAAAATATATATTTTATGGCATGTCATTCTATTCTCTTTTCCAATATCATCTAGTCTGAAATTTGTATTACATACAACATGTCCAAGTTAGCTTACTTGCAATATTACTTTCATTTTGTATGCCCATGTTCAATAATTCTTCATAATTAGTTTCTACAAATTA
Source organism: Gnetum montanum (assembly GCA_015680685.1). Classification (NCBI taxonomy): domain Eukaryota; kingdom Viridiplantae; phylum Streptophyta; class Gnetopsida; order Gnetales; family Gnetaceae; genus Gnetum; species Gnetum montanum. The sequence continues at coordinate 272,746 of MNCI01011598.1, forward strand.
GACACAATGATCTTATTTACTATGGGATGTAACAAATTCTTTCTTTGGTCTTCTTTCAAGGACATATCTTGCATTGAATTTATAAGATCTTCTACGTTACTTTCATTTTTATTTATTGTTAACATGTTTCTATTTATTATTCCATCATCTTCCTTCTCTAATACCATGTTAGAAAGTATTCATTTTAGGATCATAACAAAGAGAATAGATAATTTTATTCAAAATAGCTTTAAGAAAAATTTCAAAAACTGCTTGTCATAATCAAAGGCTACTGTTTGCAATAAACTTATATTTTGAATTTATTCTTCTATTCTTATGACCTACTAGTTGGTTATAACTTACTTCACCATACACTTTTTACTAACATAAAACTTGACTTTTAACTTGACCTAAAGAGTTATGACTTTATTGATTTGACATGATTCTTGACTTTTTTAATGAGGTCATGAGGATTTTACATATGATAACCTTACGACAACTTAAGTTTATGAGATCATAAGGATAAGAGAACATTCCAATGAAGTTAAATGACTTACGAATTAACATTATACTTAAGACACAACTTAATTTACTTCATAAAGTGTGAATTATATTCTAACAAATTGATTTAGCAATAGTGGTATAACTCCTAATCAAGCAATCAAGCTTTCAACCCTTATTACTCTGCAAGTACAATCCTTTGGTTACATTCAATATGACAAGATGCCCAATCTAATGTGATGATGTCAATGTGTACCTTGGGTTTGTGTTTCTTTTAAGATTTGAGCATATTATTTTACAATCCTTATGTTTCAATAGTTTCCTCAGTTGAATTGGAGTTAGGAAAATGGCTAGGAATGAATTTATTTGTTTACCCCAATGGCTACTTGGAACATGCACTTTAAAGGTGGGACATCCATCCTTCAATGGTTGGAATTCTAATTGAAAATCTAGATACTGTTGACATGTCCAACTTAACAACTAGTTGCTCTTTAGTCAAATGCTAACCTCTAGACCTAGACATCTACTTTTCTAGGCTAGGATAAATGTTCACCTTAGATGGAAGACATTTGAAAAGTATAATTTTCTCTTATCTTGGGCATCCAACTTGAAGTGTAAATGTCCACTCTACATCCAAAATTGAGAAATGATAAACTTAACATGCTTAATCATAGTTTCACGAATCCCAAATTCATCAAATGAACTTGTGACACCTTCCATGAGATCAAATTTTGTCTTAAACTCAACAAGTCGATCAATATCTTGATCACAAGCACAACCAAAAAAACTTCTTCATTTCCTAGTTTTTAGAACAAAAAAACATGGGATATATCAATATGATATTTAATAGCTTGACTTTTTATTTCTCAAACTTGTTGAAGTTCTCCGAAGTGATGTCTTTACTTAGTACATTGAACTTATCCTAGAGTTTAATGATGTCTTATTTAAATCTAAGTATTTTCACCCTATTCAGGTTGTTTAGTATTTCAACTAATACTAGTTTTAGCTTGGTGGGAATAACTCAAATTAGATAGTGGTGAAATCTTCAAGGATGTTAAATGTACCTACCCTATGCTTAATAGTTTATCTAGATGTTATTATGTTGAGGTATTTTATTTACTTAGAATATTTTACCTATTCTTATATCTCATGCCTTTTCCTTGTCCTTGCAAACATAGATATGTCTTGCTCATTAGTGAAATCAATTGTTAGTAACATAGGAATGTTCAATTTGGCATTGAGGTACTTAATGATAATGTTAGCAACTTTGTAATACCTCACTAGCTAGAAAGTTATTACTTATTAAAAAATCAAAACTTAATAAAAATTGAAGGATGCTAAGAACATGTAATAGGCAATGTAGTAGGCATCCATAAAATTAGGTGTAAAGAGATACAAAAAATATTAAAAAATTAAACAAAAAATACTTATATAATGTCAATAGTCCTTTGCATACAAAATCTAACTTGTTCACTGCTAAAATAGTTCACTGCCCTAATAATTAAACCAAAATTACAATATCCAAATGTAATAATAGTGAGATGCACAATAGTCATAAGGCCTGATTGCTATGGAAAATGAACAATGGCTTACTAGAGTGTCATCTAGATATGATAGCAACATTGTCACCCAATATTGTGAAAAGTAGACAAGGCATCCTATATTAATGATGGGTGTGGGTAAAGAAGAAAGTCTAATAATAGAAATTTTCAATGGTAACCTATAACATTGGTATTCTTAATAAAAAATTCTTTCAAATCATTAATGCCATGAAAAGATGAAGAACCTACATTGCCTGCCTCTAAGAAACAATATGAAAAGGAGAAAAAGCTAAAGATTTAGGCTAGCGTTACAAACCCTTTTGCTTAGGAAATGAAAATCACTACAATGGACTTGGTATCATCATGATGGATCAATTTTTTAAAGATAAAGTGGTAAAAAGATAATATATGCTTAGAGATAGGTGTAAATGGACATCAAAAATATGCTTAGAGATAAGATCTTCAACATCATCAATGTATATGCTTCACAAATTTACCTAGAAAATTCCATCAAGCATGTTTTTTGAAGTTCTATGAATCAAGTGATTCAAGAACTTCCCCAATAAGAAAAAATATTCATTGGAGGTGATTTTATTGATCATATTAAATAGATGAAATGGAATATGATAAGATTCATGGAGGATATGGATTTGGAGAGAGCAATCATATGGAAGATTTACTACTGCAATTTGCAAGTGTCTGTGACCTTACAATTGAAAATACTCATTTGAAGAAGAGGACATAACATTTAATTACATATAATAGTGGTATGAATAAAACATAAATGGGTTATTTCATGTTGCACAAAAGAGACTAGATCATATGCAAGGACTACAAGGTTATACATAGATAGTGTCTTATAGTTTAACATTGACCAATGGTCATGCTATATAAAGCTTTAAAGGTAGCACAAGAAAAGGGACTAAATAAATATAATAGTAGAAAAAATTACAACATATTTTGCATACCTTTTGTAGTAGTAAATATTAAGGCAATATTTTGTATAGATAGAAGAAGACTAAATGCTTGGAATTCAATTTTGATAGCATGAAAATCTTTCCCATTGCATAAACATTTCTACATTTCATCAATAAGGATACTAGAGAGTGTTAAAGAAAGTGGACAACCTTGCTTAACTTGAATTTTTGTTTTAAATTGTTGTTTGTAATTTCAATAATCACTTCCTCATACAATCTTAAAGTTGTTGAATCCAATTTTAAACAGAGGCCACTTTTACAAAACTGAAACCATAGATTTATGAAAACTACTAAATCATATACTTTTGTGAAATCAACAAAAAAAATATAAAATTTTTTTGTTACACCCTTTTACCAGCTCAACATAGTGTTGGAGAGTTACTAGGTTATTAGTAGTTGAGTGATTTTATCTAAAACTTGCTTAACACCTTGCCCTGATTTGGTTAACTTTAGTCCAAGAATTGATTTTCTTTTCTAGTAAAGTTTCCAACAACTTAGCAAAATTATTATTCACATTGATCATTTGATAATTATTCAAATTATTTGTATCCCCTTTTTATACAACAAAATAATGTTGACCTTCTGGTATGTCAAAACCTTAAGGAAAATGAAGAACATAGAATGTTATGAAATGTCATGGTTTTATAGGGCATAAATGAGAACTCAAAAAATGAGATCTACAAAGAGATGTCAAAGTGGAGACTACAAGAACTCAAGGGAGCATGGAAAAGTATGAAGACTACAAGCTAAATGAAGATGCTCCAATAATTGAGAGAAATCTAAATCAGCAAAAGGAAGCCTCGAGAACCAAAGTCCAAAAGTTAAAAAGATGTCTCCAGGAAGCAGAAGATGTCTTAGCTGAAGTGAAGTGTCTTCACAAAAGACATCTTCCAAAAATAGGAGACGTATCCTTTTCAAAGAAGACATATCCATAGAGACATCTTCCAAGAGATGTCCCACTTGTGAAGGAAATGTCTCCCTAGAATTGAAGTCAATTCCAGAGAGACGTTCCAATCTCAAAGGAGATGTCTACATTAGCTGTTGGATAATCATTGTACAAATTTTGAGGTGTTTTTAGAAACTCTAAGACTATAAGAAGACTTCATTCTCTTGGGTATTATGCAAGTATTGAACAAGAATTATCAACATCAAAGAAATCATTATGTAATCTATTCTATTGTACTTATGTACTTCATTTGTCATATCATTTGCTTGATTGTTTATAGACCTTTGTTTCAAAGTACAAGGACTTGTAAATTTAAGTTACATTCTTTCCTTGTGTTTTTGTTTCTCTCTTGTTACCCTACTAGGGTTGATGTGCTTCCAGTGAGAAGACATAATAATTGAGCTTGTCAAAATCTTATGGGATTAAGTGTTTATGTAGTCTTAAAACACTCCTGAGTGAAGCTCAATTTGTAAAGGTTGTGGGATCCTTAAAACCACATTCTAAACTTGTTGGAACCTTGTGGGGTTGATTGGTTTCATAGAGATGAAAACATTTAGAGCAGAGCTTAGAGCTTGTACAAGGTGTAGTACCCTCCAAACCACATTTTAGAGAAACAAAGTTCGAAGATGTGCAAGGAATCTACCCTCTAAGTGTGGATGTACACAAGTTGGGGAACCACATAAAATTTGGGTGTGATTTTTGTGGTTGTTTAATTTTGATTTGGGGAACTTATTCATTCCCCCTTCTATGTTCTTAGTTCTGAAGTGGTATCAAAGCCTAGTACTCTTTCATTCGACATCAACTTTCAAGAGTGAACTATGAAGGGAAAATCTTACACAAAGCCACCAATGTTTGATGGGTTCAACTTTGCCTATTGGATAGTAAGGATGCAAGGCTTCTTTGAATCTATGGAGTTTGAAGTATGGGAGTTGATGAGTGGCGAGGTACCCCTACACTCAACCATATGAATACGAGCGTGACAGGCGTGATCCAGTCGAACTCCACAGAATAAGTGCCTACACGCCTTATGGAACACTTAAGGTTAATTATTCGTTTTTTTCCCAGACTTGTATTTGTCATGGTGTATGGTTAAGTAAGTCTGAGGTATATGATTTCTATAGCTTTTTCTATTTTATCTCCTATGCTGAGAGGTGAAGGGTTGAAGAGACTAATTACTAACTCTAACTAACTAACTAANCTAATAAAGCATTTAAATAAAAAATAATAAATAATAGTAAATAAAATCCTAATTAGCCTATTCCATGCATTGCAAGGTTTATCCAAGAAGTTTGTCTTTATTGTCATACACAAACTTGTGTTTAGGTACAATGTCTGCTCGAATAAAGATCCGTTCACTTTGGAGTTCCTACTATGGGCACATGGAAAATATTCTATCTCTAGAGGGATCAAACTGCCAGAGTTTCACTATGGTCTAAGCCTCGGATGAGAAACAAGGGAGAGCCGCCTCTTATTTATAGACTTGACGGTGCACACGCGATATCGCGGCCCATGCAATATCGCGGCGGACGCGATATTGTGTATGCAATATCATGGCCCATGCGATATCGCATCCCATCATACCCCCATGACTGAATGAAAACTTGTCCTTGAGTTCCTTACAAAATATTGGGAAGGTATGGGATTATTGACTCAAAATGGAACTAATGGGATGACATGTGAATGGATCATCATTACAAGACAACAAAACTGGTGTTCATGACAACAAGAGTGAACACCTTATTACATTGACATCAAGCCTTATTTGGTAGCTTGAGAAAGAGAGAGAGAAAGAAGTTTTGTTGCTGCCAACACCAAGATTGCACCTTTCATTTTCCATCCGTAAGCATGCCATTCGATCATGCTCCTTGCATAACTACTTTAACATCGCTCCATTCCAAGTGTTCTCTCCAGAGCATGATCGCCATCTGCACACACAACATAGTCTTTATATTAGCAAGGGTAAATGAATCACAATGTAGTTGATACCTTGCTTCAGTGAAAGGTCCATTGGCTGAGTTGTGGTATGGCTAATATGGGTCTGGAGATATATTAATGGTGATTACCGAAGGTGTAGGGGTTAGGAGAAAATCGAAAAAATTGGGCCCATACCCCAATGACTAATCGCAAACCTCTAGTAGCGATAGAATGGAGAAAGAATAAAGAACAAGAAATATGAAGAAAAAGAAACAACGATAACGTCAATGAAATGGATGTCAAGATGGAAATGAACAAAATAAAATGGATCACAAAAATGTTAGGGAAAAGAATTTAACTGGTGCACCAAAGAGGAATGTCAATGGGTCCTCCCCAAAGCAGGCTTATGCCCTTAATGCCTTGACAAACCCACATTCAAAGAGTCCGTAGGCTCTAGGAATGTCATATGGATCAAGAGTTAAAGTCTTAACTGCAAGAATTTACCAAAAAGAAAACAATGCATTCACCAAAATATACACTAATGATACAACCGGCAATGAGGTGAACAATGGAGAGAAGGATGGAGAGAAGAAAATGGAATGAAATTCCAAGAACAAGGTGGTGTATAGTCCCTTGTGTGTGTCATGATTAATTTAACTTAGAAAATACCATTCCAAATTTGGCCTCAAACACACCACATCCAGTGACTTTGCATCAATGTATTTGGCCAATCCATCCCCTTGGATAACGAGAATGCCTCCCCCAAGAGCCACCACCATTCCAAAAAAACAAATGAGGAGAGAATAGGAAGCGAGGAGGGCCTTAGTGTGAGGGAACATTTTTATTTTGAGTTCCATAACCAATGCTTGTAGCCCAAGGGATTATTTTTTCTAAGAGGTGTGCTTTGAATTCTCACTTTTTTTTTTGTTTTTTGTTTTTATGTTTTTATGTGTGAGAACCACACCATGCAAAGACTTTGTTATTTTTATTTGCTCAACTTCCTAATGATTGGGTAACGTCAAAATGGTAAGAGAACTTAAGAAGAAAACATCCAAACACCCAAGAGAATGGCCAACACAAAAACATCAAGTTCCCTTGAAGTCATACCCTTTTCAATCCTTGAGTCCTTCCTTAGTTGGAGAAATGCCCAATCACCGATTCATTAGAGTTCTTATTTATGAAGGGACTGTACATTTCCAAGTCGAGAGAGACCATAGAACTTGTGGATGGATGGATGAAGTGGACTCATTGCCTACTATATCAAAAGAAACATACTTTAGTATCAACATCATGACTTAAAGGAAACCAAACATTAGCAATCAGTACGAAAACAGTTCATACCATCATGAAGAACACTTATTGGGTGACAAACTTACAAGATGGATCACACATGCACACACACACACACACACACACACAAAATGAAAAAGTATAACGATGTTGTAAAACAAAAATAAGAAAAGTTAAAGAAATTTGGAAAAAAAAATGTGTAAAACAAAAACTAAAAAGAATTGAGGGCTAGAATTTATTAGCACAGGTGGCCATCTCCCCCATGACTGAATGGAAAGGGAGAGATCTGAAATAAGGAGCATGGTTGTCCACTACTAGAGGTGTGAGTTGCATTAGCTATTTTTGGTTCATAGAAAGGTTTGTTTGTTGCACATTGACTAGTAGTCTCTTATCAGCGGTTTCAGGTTTGTATATTGTCATGGCTCCTGAGGGAAAGGTCATATGGATAATGTAGGATCCATCCCACAATGTTTGAAATTTTGTACATTGTGGTACATGTGTGGGATTCCAGTAAAGGACCTTGTCTCTGGGTTGGTATCTAACATTTTGAATTTTTTAGTCATGAAGTTGTTTGTTGTATGCCTTGTGTATCTCGTTTGATGACAAGGCAACTAATCGATTCTCATCTAGCACATTTAGATATGTCAATCATTGTTTTTGTGCTAGATCAAGGTCAAGGTGGAGGTCACATGCCATGGAGAGTGTATGGAGCTCCGTTTGAATTGGAAGTTTTGGGAGTTTTCCGTACACTAACTCATAGGGAGAGTAGCCTGTAGGGAGTTTCCAAGTGGAGCAATACACCCAGAGAGCATCGTTCAGTTTTGTGCTCCAATCTCACCTAAATTTGCTAATTGTTCTTGTTAATATTCTTGTAATCTCCCGGTTGGTGACCTCGGCTTGGCCATTAGCTTGGGGGTGGTAAGGTCTAGTCAATTTATGTTCCACCCCTAAGCATTGCATCAACTTGCGAAAGATTGCACCCGTAAAATGTGTTTCATTGTTGGAGATGAGTGCACGCAGCACACCAAACCTATTTATGATTTGTTGTTGTACAAATCGTGTAGCTGTAGACGATGTGCAATCTGTTACAGTAGCTTCTTCAGCCCATTTGGTCAAATAGTCAATAGCAGCAATAATATAAGCCTTCCCATTGGACATCGGTGTAATAGGCCCCATAAAATCAATTCCCAAAATATCAAAGGGTTCCAAGGGTTGAATCCATTATTGCAGACCCTTCATTCTAGTACTCATTCCACCATCTCATTGACAACATTCACAGGATTGGACAAATTGATGGGCATCCCGAAATAGCGTTGGCCAATAGTATCCTGCAAGCAGGATCTTAATGGTCATTCGTCTCCCTGCATAGTCACCCCCACAAGGACCCTCATGAGCATCTTGGAGAACTCTTAACTAATCCTCATCAGGCACACACCATTGAACCAAGCCATCAGGACAAACTTTATAGAGTTGTCTCTTGATTTCCATGAAGTACTTGGTTTTCTAAAGAAACCGTTGCATCTTCCTAAAGTCCAACCCTTGTGGCGTTTGTTGGAAGAGGAGATAAGTAAGAATGCTACTATACCAATTGGTTCCCGTGGGTTGGTTATTTATTACATCAGCAAAGAGGGTTTCATCAAGAAAGTGATCAGATACGGCATATTCATCCCCTTTGTTGTTCTAACACAACCGAGATAAATGATTGGCAACTATGTTCTCAGTGCCTTTTCAATCTACTATTGTTAAATCGAACTCTTGAAGGATTACCAACCAACGTATAATACGAGGGCTAATCATTGGCTTGTTCATGAGGAATTGTATTACACTATGGTCTGTATGAATGTACACTTTGTAGCCCAACACCTAGTGCCTAAATTTATCCAGTGCAAACACTATAGCCATTAATTCCTTTTCGGTAGTTGTGTAGTTGAGTTGTGCACCAGCAATACTCTTACTCACACAGTGGATGTAATAAGGGCATTTTTGTTCATCTAACTATGTTAGTACAGCTCCTAAGGCATAATTAGATGTGTCAATTATTATATGAAATGGTCTGGACCAGTTGGGGGCTTGTAGAATAGGGGTTTCCACAAGCCTTTGTTTTAGAGTTTGGAATGCTTGTTCACATTCCCTAGTACATTCGAAGGGTACATCTTTTTTCGTTAATTCTACCAATGGTTTGGCAATCTTGGAGAAGTTCTCAATGAATCTCCGGTAGTAGCCAGTGTGTCCAAGGAATGACCGAATATCTTTGACCATGTCTGGTTGTTGAGTGATTCCTTGGATAACCTTTACTTTTTCCAGGTCTACCTCTATTCCTAATTGCGAGATCTTATGCCCCAGTACTATGCCCTCTTGAACCATCAAATGTCTTTTCTACAAGTTGAGCTTTAGATTGGTTTTAACACATCGTTTCAACACCTGCTCTAACCAGTTTGGGGCTTGATCAAAGCTTGCCCCGTAAGTGGAGAAGTCGTCCATAAAGACTTCCACTCTGTTTCCTATTTGTTGTTGAAATATGCTTAGGACTAAACGTTGGAATGTGGCGGGGGCATTGCACAAGCCAAATGACATTTTCTTATATGCGAACGTTCCCCAGGGATTAGTGAATGTTGTTTTGGCTTGATCTTCTGGTGCTATTCGTATTTGATTATATCCACTATATCCATCCAGAAAACTATAACAACGATGCCCCGCTATAGTATCCAAGACTTGGTTGATGAATGGAAACGGGAAATGATCTTTGAATGTTGCCATGTTTAGTAGCCTAAAATCTATACATACCCTCCATTTTCCTTCTTTCTTAGGAATGATTACTAGAGGACTAACCCATTCGCTATTAGCAATGGGATATATGAACCCGGCCTTGAGGAGTTGCTCTATCTCTTCTTTCACTACCTGTTTCAATTTCGGGTTCAAGCATCTCTGTGGTTGCTTCCGAGGCATCATAGAGGGGTCCGTGTAAATCCTATGCTAGCATATCCTAGGGTCTATTCTAGTTATCTTGGGGTATGACCAGGCAAAGGCTTTTGACCATTTATTGATTACCTTCAATAGGCTTTCTTTTTGTTTAGGGGCTAGTTTTGCATTGACAATTACCGATTTTCAGTTTTCAAGGGTCATGTATTCCAAACTAGTGGGCAATGATTTTAGGTCTAGTGGCTCTTGTCTAAATTCCTTACAAATCTCCAACTTCCCCCAATTAATGTTTTTGGAGTTAAGGGCTAGAAGTTGGCAACGAACTTGCTCTAGTACATTTGTGCTTTCAATATAAGCACTAGTTATCCCCTCGGTCAGTTCCATGCATGTTATCGAGTTGCTCCCTTGATCAACCATCAGCCACTGGGTGTTTTCTTGTTGTGTGGCTGCTGCATATAGGCACTGTTGTATCTCAATATCTTGTGCACACCGATTGCATGCAAGCAATGTTAAACTTTGCATTACCCATGATTTCTGCACACAATGGCACCCTATGTCACTATATGCGATGCATGGAACTCTCTTCCTTTCAATCTTCCTGAAAGTATTTTTCTTGGATATTTCCAGGGAAAGATTGCAAATTCCTAGGCATGCATCAATTGTACTCAGCCATGCCCTTCCCATTATTATTGGGAAATCCCCTTTGTCATTATTTATTTGGATCACAAGGAAATCAATTGGGTATGACCAACCACCCACCATGTCCTCAACTTGTCCCAAAGGACTAGTGATGGACTAGTCAGCCAGCTCTAAGTGAATATTGCTCTTCTTAAGTGGAGGCAGGTTCCAAGTGTTGTACAATTCTTATGAGATTAAGTTAACTCCAGAGCCTAAGTTAAGAAGAGCCTTATGAGGTTCATTCCCAGTGACCTGAAGATAAATTAGGGGGCTCCCAGGATCGGATAATCTCTTGGGAAGGTGGCCTACCTTAATCCATTTGGTTACAGTATGTGTTAACATAACCGTGTGCATTGGACATGATTTTTTGTGTGAAGGGGATCCTGAAAACTTATTTGGTATGGCGGTGTTTAGATGTTCAACGGCTTGTGAGGATGAGGGCTTAGTTGGATTATTAGTTTTGAAGAAAGGTCTTTTGGCATAAAATTGTCAATAACAACTAAGGATTGAGGATTGGAAGCCCTTGTGACATTAGGTTGTTGTGGTTGAGGGGGAAATACCCTTGGCATTGTTGGAATGGTTGGTGGTGGAGCTACCGATGTGAGAGGTGTGGATGGATTTGGAGGATGGCATACATGTGGAGTGCCCCCTCTGGGAGGGGAAGTTTGATAATATTCTTGAATTGGACAGTGACATCGTGGAGTTGCATAACCCATAGGGTCACTTGGAGAAATCAGCTACTGCACGTAGTAACCATAAGGATTGGGTTTCCAGTAAGGGTATTGATGTTTAGGCGGTGGCATCCCCCATGACTGTGGGTACTACCACTGCTGATGTTGCCCAATGGGTTATGGTGGAGTTCCACTTGGATAGTATGTTAACGGTTGGTGGAACTGCCTTGGGTTACCTTGGGGATAAGGTAACCTCCGAGGTGTCTATCATCTGTTGAGTCTTGGGTTGAGTGCATACACCCAAAACTCTTGTAGATGTGAAATGATTGGGAAACATCCCTTAGGATGGTCATAGTAGTAGATCTCACATCCACCTTCATCATCTATGTCCAAATCCACAACCTTATCAAAGATAGTTATTTTCCCCTTACCCTTGTCATGTGCAGGGCCTGAATCTCTCTGCTTTTTATTATCCTTGTCACTACTTCATTCCTCCTTAGACTCCTCTATGATTTTTAGGACAAGTTCAAGTCTGCTATATAAGGAGTCCTGTATCTGATATAACTTAGTTTCCACTTCTGTTGTTAGCTTCTGAAGTGGCAAGGTTTTTTGGTTCACCAACTCTTCAAGTGGTGACTCATCCTCTTCATCGTAAAATCTCACTCCCTTCTTTCAGAGAGAGGGATCACAGTTATACTCTTCTGCGCTCTCTCTTTTTCATAGCTCCCCTTCTTCTTTGTCTACTTATTCCAAAAATCGATGAATTTCATGGGATCTAAGTTCTGATAGTCTTCCTTGGGCATAAGCCTCAAGGGTTCTCCTAGTTTCATACCTTAGCCCATCTACGATGTGGCACAGTTGATCCTGCCATGCGTAACCATGGCTCGGGCAATGATGTAACAATGCGTAGTAGTGGCCCATGGTAGCATCCAAGGGTTCATGATTACCTTGCTTCCATCCTTGGATCTGCTTACACAAGTTAGACACTCTGGAGTACATCTGATATTTATCGTTGAAGAGTTCTAACATCATACTCCACCTCCTAATGGTTTCCGGTTCTAAGGACCAGTACCAACTCTCTGCTTCCTTTATGAGTGTCTTGGGAAACAACTTTAGTTTCTTCCACTTGTTCTCTATGTTTTGCAAGGCGCAGGCATCATGAAATGCTTATAAATGATTTTGCAAACCCATGTTATATCCCCCTTCGAAGCATAGGATATTGTTCATGTCTAAGTGCTTGATCCGACTATCTTTTAGATGCTTTGTTAGGATTCTCACTGCCTCCATTATATCTAGCATGCTTCAGGTAGCAAGTAGGGGTTCATCATGATCATCTCTTTCATGACATCTATGATGTCTATGTTGCTCCCTACTTTCCCTTCGTTCATGCCCTTGTCCTCGCTCTCAACTCTCTCGTCGAGGTCTCTCATTTTGTCTATCTCTATCCTCACCATTATGCTCTTGATGGCTGCGCCCAGATGTTGAAGGAGGGGGTGAATGATGTGAAGAAGGGAAAGAAGAAGAAGAACCATCTCCATGACGATGTTTCCTACCTTCTCTTTTGTGGCTTCGGCCCTGATCATGATGATGATCCAAGTGCCTATCCTTGTCATGTGTTGTTGTTTCCTCAGTGAATAGTTGGAGTTCACAGGGATTAGAACCAGGGTTGTGTATCATGGATCATAGGTTCTAATACCCCACCTCCTCACTATCATCAGGAGGGGGAACATCTTTCGATAGAGAACCCGTTATGAGTGGTTCGCCATCTCTGATTTTACTTAGGACATGTGGGATCTCTTTGCCCTTCAACAGTGTATGTTGGCTCTCCTGCCTTGAGTCCCTTAAACATTGTGCAGCTGTGGGATAGTAATCCCTCATGTCAAAATCTACTACAACGTATTCAACATATAATTCCGTCATGCTTATCTGTGCCAAAGCATGAAGAAGCATGTTGGGGATTGCACGATCTGGAGGTAACACTATGTTACCTTGCAAATCTCTCCAGTGCATCTGCTTGTCTTGATGGAGGATAAAGGTAAAATCTGGTATATACTCATCAGGATGAGTATATACCACCCTATATTGTTGAAGAATTGGCTAATTTTGGTTATGTGTTTTAGACTGCCGACTGTTTCTTGTATTATCCCTAGGTGGTGTAATGCTATTGTGAGAAGAAGAAGAAGACATTAACTGTTATATAATTTTTCATTTAATTAATCCTAAGGTTCGTTTAAGCTCCCAACGATGTGAGTAATTTCCTATGTTCTACTTAGCATACAAACACTTAGTCCCCGGCAACAGCGCCAATGATGAGTGGCGAGGTACCCCTACACTCAACCATATGAATACGAGCGTGACACACATGATCTGGTTGAACTCCATAGACTAAGTGCCTACACACCTCATGGAACACTTAAAGTTAATTATTCATTGTCTTCCCAGACTTACTTGTATTTTTCACGGTGTATGGTTAAGTAAGTCTAAGGTATATGATTTTCATAGATTTTTTTGTTTTATCTTCTATGCTGAGAGGTGAAGTGTTGAAGAGACTAATTCTAACTCTAACTAACTAACTAAGTCTAAATTAACCTAGCATCAACATGTATTCCCACTTACCGTTCGCACCCTAAACTAATGCAACCTTGGCTACCAAACACTAATCGTTGCTGGGATCACCAAGCGTAACGCATGTGCTCAAAGTGGTCATACTGAGGCACTTAACTAGGAGAGAAGGGTTGAGAGAGACTTAATGAACTAATAAAGCATTTAAATAACAAATAATAAATAACAGTAAGTAAAATCCTAATTAGCTTATTCCATGCACTGCAAGGTTTATCCAAGAAGTTCGTCTTTATTGCCATATACAAACTTGTGTTCAGGTATAATGTCTGCTCGAATAAAGATCCATTCACTTTGAAGTTCCTACTGCGGGCACATGAAAAATATTCTATCTCTGGAGGGATCAGACTACCAGAGTTTCACTACGGTCTAAGCCTAGGATGAGAAACAAGGGAGATCCACCTCTTATTTATAGACTTGGCGGTGCACCACGATATCGCGTACGCGATATCGTGGGGCGTGACGCGATATTGTAGCCCATGCAATATTTCATCCCATTAGGAGTCCATCTTGAAGGCTACACACAACCATCAAAAACACAATAAAAGCTATCAAGCCCTGGAGCAAGTGGACACAAGAAGAAAAAGATAAGTTCATGTACAATTCAAAAGCAAAAAACTATTTATATTGTGCATTCAATAAATCTAAAGTTAATAAAGTAGTTGGATGTAAAATGACCAAAGAAATTTGCGAAACTTTAGAGGCTACCTATGAGGAAACATCGATAGTTAAATAATCCAAACTTTTAGTCCTATAAAGTAAGTATGACAAACTCAAAAGGAGAGAAGGAGAAAAGATAAAAGATTACTTTTCTAGGGCTAATGATTTAGTTATAGAAATTAGGGGTACTAGTAACAATTTGCTAGAAAGTGATGTCATAAAAAAAATGAATAAAATGCTCCAATTGGAATTTAGACCTAATGTCATAGCCATAGAGGAAATTAGAGTTTTTTTAGTTCTAAAATTCAAAGAGCTTCAAAGTGCTCTTATTGCTTATGAAATAAACCTCATAAGTGAAGGGGCAATAAAAGAAAAACTCATTGCTCTAAAATCTAGCTCCAAGGAAAAAGAACCTGCTGAGCAAGATGAGGTAAGTGAAGAAGAAATAGCTCTTCTCTCAAGAAGGCTACAAAGGCTTATGAAAAAAAGGAGTAAGAGCTCCAATCAATAAAGACCCAATCAATTTAAAGGTAATGAAATAAGTAAAAAATTTTCCAGTTCTAATTTTGATTCTTCTTCAATAGAATGTTGGGTTTGTTGTGGAAGAGGCCATGCTTCAAATGTCCTAGTAATAGCATGTTACAATGGAGGGACATAAGTGATTTGGAGATGAAAAACAACAACTTTTACACAAGTTGGGATGATGGAGAAAAAAGTGAAGAAGAGATGGAGAACAACACAAAAGATTCATACCTCATTTGTATAGCCCTCATAAATGATGATGTTGGCACCTCAAATGATGAATTTGAAAATGAAGAAGAGAGATATGAACTTTTATGTAACGAACTCTTATCTTTTCAAAATCTTTCCACAAAGTTGAGTGAACAACTAAAAATCAAAGATCAAGATATTTCTTCATTAAATTCAAAGATTTTAGACCTTACAAAAGAAATCTAATACCTTAGGGCTAAGAATAAAGAGCTAACCAAGTCTTGTGAGCATATGAAGGAAGAGCTTGTAGATGTAAAACTTGTAAATGAAAGGCTAGTTAAAGGAAAAGAATCCCTACAGATGGTTCTAGGACAAGGGAGAAGTCCACATGATAAAAGTGGGTTGGGATGTTGTACATAAGAAAAGGCATCTACACCAACTCCATCTCAACAAAAGGCTTCTACAAAGAATGAAGAATCAACAACCACTACATTTTAACCAAGAGATGCTCCACAGTTTGATCAATTTAACTAATATAGACAGGTGAGATGTTATTATTGTCATAAATTTGGGCATAAGCAATGGGAGTGTAATTTAAAGTTTTATCATATGAATATATGGTTGTATCATAAGACTTCTTGGTCTTACCTAAATGCACCGAGAAAGGGAATTTTGCAGGACAAAAAGGAATGGAGGACAACCCAAAAGGAAAATGGAGTTTACAAAGTATGGAGAATCAAAAGGAAGAAATAGGAGAATGAGAGGACTCTCTCCAATAATTTTGTGAAAGGGATTCAAGCCTTGAAAATCGAAGAAGTCTGTGATGGAAGAGAAACCTCTAAAGAGGAATCTCATGCTCAAGCTTAGTAAGCACCTTCATTCTCTTCAATAAGAAAGGTAAGTAAAGGTAAGTCTTTGATACATTTTGTGTATCTTTTAAGACTATAATCCTTGGTAGCCATTCCTAAAACCCATCATGTTGAGTCTCATTTAGAAGAGTTGTCTTCTTAAAGATGTCTCCTAGGAGACATCTACTTCCAAAAGGAGATGTCTACCTAAGCTTTTCTTCAATGCAATAGAGACATCTAGTTTCCAAAAGAGACATCTACCTATATTTTAAACACAAAGGATATGTCTATCTTTCAAAGAAGACGTCTACATTTTTGTTAAAAACCCTTGTTGTGTGTTGCTATTTGAGTCTAAACCCTCATTTTCTATTCATTTTCATTAAAGACAACCACAAAGAGATGACCAAGGCTCCACCAATGATAGTGACTTGAGCAACCATGGTCCATAAGAAGGTTGGAACATCAAGGGTGTGGCCAAAGAAGGGGTCAAGGGAAGGCTCCACTAGCAATCCAAGTACTTACACCCCATAGTTCAAGTCTCTCAATGCTCAGCACTAGTTTGAGATAACTCAAACTATTAACATTATTTCAAAGCATTCTCTTTCCTTTCTTCTACATAAGTAGTAAGCACTAATTATTCACTTCCAAGTGTTGAATTGTGTGACTTTCATTTCCATGGATTTCTATGTTCCTAAAGTGCTTATTAGAGAATTTTATTGTAATATTGTAATTACCAATGCTGCTGTTGGGGCATTTACTACCATGGTTGGAGGTTTAATGATTGATGTGTCTCCCCAAGTGGTCAATGCACTTCTTTGTCTTTCAGATTGCCATTCATTCTATGAATGATATTTTTACGAATGGTGTAATTCCCATCACCCATGATGAGTTTTGTGATGCGTTGTTTGGGGAGTTAGTGTCTTTTGATAGAGGAAGAATTTATAGGAATAAGATGTCTCTAGATTCTTCCACTTTGTTCCTCATTATTTTGTATAAGATCATTGTAAAAGGGGGAAGCTATAACTATCTGTTGCAAGCTGATGAGACGTGATTAGCACAAGCCACGATATCGCGTACGCGATATCGTGTCTTTTCCTGTGATATTGCGTATGCAATATCGTGGTCCTCCGCCATATCTATAAATAAGAGGAAGCACTCCCTTCATTCATAATCCTAGGCTAGAAGTAGCAAAGCTCTGGAAGATTGATCACCCCAGAGATAGAATATTTTCCATGTGCCCGCAGTAGGAGTCCTCCAAGTGAACGGCTCTTTATTCAAGTAGCTTTGTACCTGAACGTAAGTTGTGTACGGCAATAACAATAAACTTTGTGGATAAACCTTGTAGTACATGGATAGGTTTATTTAATGTTATTTATTACTTTCCTAGTAACGTGGCATGAGTACAACTTGGTTACGAGCATTGACGAACGTGTATGGCTAACCAAGGAATCAGCTACTCATCGCGATTAGATTCTCTCACCCTTGTCTCCTAGAATGTGGGGTAAGTACAACTTGGCTACGAGCATCTACGGGTGTGTACGGCTAGTCAAGGAATCAGCTGCTTATCACACTTAGGCTAGTTAGGTGCCTCAGTACAACCGCTTCGAGCACGTGCGTACGTGTGGTAATCCCAGTAACGATTAGCATTTGGTAGCCATAGTTGCATAGTTCAGGGTGTGTACAGTACGTGGGAATGGATGCTGATGCTAGTTAAGTTAGACTTAGATCCTTAGTTAGAGTTAGTTAGTTTCTTCAACCCTTCACCCTTTGGCATAGGAGATAAACTTGAAAATACCAAAAAAATCATATACCTTGAACTTACTTAACCATACACCGTGACAACAACAAGTAAGTCTGGGAAGACAACGATTAATTAACCCAAAGTGTTCCTTGCAGCGTTAGGAATTTAGTGTGTGGAGTTCGACCAGATCACGTGTGCTATGCTCGTTTCATATGGTTGAGTGTCGGGGTACCTCGCCACTCATCATTAGCGCCGTTGCTAGGGGCTAAGTGTTTGTACGGCTAATAGAACATAAGGGATATCACTCACATCGTTGTGAGCCTTAACGAAACTTTGGGTTAATTAGTTAAATAAGAACATATATAACGGTGAATAGCACACCATTAAAATGGCTTCCTCTCATAAAGCTAACTCACCTAGGGATAACACTGAAAACAGTTAGCATCATACACATAACCTAGACTGGCCAAGTCCTAAACAGTATAAGATAGCTTATATCATCCCGATGAGTATATGCCTGATTTCACTTTTACCCTCCATCAGGATGAACAGTTGTGCTGGAGAGATTTGTTTGGTAATATCGTTTTACCACTAGATCGATTTGTTCCAAACATGCTCTTTTGTGCCTTAGCACAGACTGGCATGCAGGTCTTATTCACTAAATACATTGTTGGAAGATATCATATAAGGGATTATCATCCCACAGATGCCCAACGTATTCAGGACGAAAGGCAGGAGAGCCAACACTCATTGTTGAAGGGCAAGGTCCCCCATGTCCTTAGTGAAATAGGAGATGAGGAACCCCTCATAGCAAGTTTCTTAGAAAATGATGTTCCTCCTCCTCACAATGGTGAAGAGGTTAGGCATCAGAGCTTTGATCAACTGTACATGCTACGGGCTCTGATCCCCATGAACACCAATTGTTCATGGTAGGAACAACCACTCACACTAAGGAGGGACACTTTGATCGTTACAACAATCGGGGTCGAAGAAGCTGAAGAGAAGGTAAGAAACATCACCATGGTGATGGATCCCCTTCCTCTTCTCCTTCATCTCATCATTCAAACTCTCCTTTAACATCTGGGCGCAGCCATCATGAGTACAACGGAGAGGGTAAAAGTAAAAGAGATGAAAGACCTCGACAGGAAGGTCGAGAGGAGTTAGGACAAGGGCAAGGACGTAGGGAGAGTAGTGAACCACCACGAAGACATCACAGACATCATGATTAAGATGATCATGATGAACCCCTACTCGCAACCCGAAGCATG